>LUKR01001220.1:0-13976 GCA_019395275.1 Puccinia brachypodii
TGAGCAATGCTGAGCATGCTCAGCCAAAAAAAAAAAAAAATTACAAAGCTGTTTGAAACACAATTTTATCCCTTCTGGTAAGTTTTGGGGGTGGTGCTTAGCATGCTCAGTTTTGCTCAGTTTTAGCTCAATTTTACTACTGGCAAAAAATTTCAAAACCAGCCACACATTTTCCACCACTCAAGTTCACCTTTTCCTTCAGGGGTGAATTGCAAATGTTTATAGTGATATTGTTGCCAAATGCAATGATCAAACTGAATATGATATAGTTTTTTGATGTTAGTTCTTGATGATTAACTTATCCAAATATAAGTTGAATAAAATAAAGAAACATGAAAATGATATGTAATTGAAGAGATCTTTGTTTGATTTGTATAAAGAATTATGGGAATGATTCATGATCTAAAAGAAGTTGTATTATTAGACAAAACATAATTAAGACTTTGTTCATATGAGATGTGAATAGAAAACTACTTTACCTTGAGAGGGTAAAGTAATTCTGTTGAGAAGACTCAATTTGTTTCTTTGATTAGATTGAGATCTATTAATAATGATTAAAGAATTATTTAGCATTAGTAATCTAATGCAAGAAATAGAAGAACAATGCTTACTTGATGTTTTTGTCTTGAGGTGATAACCAATTGTTATTTGAACTTCTTGATTTTTGATAATCAAGTGAGAACTCCAATGAAATTGCTGAATCACAGATCAATTGATTATCAATAAGATTTAATTTATGACTGACGTCATCTGGAAATTGATGCCCAAGCCGCTTGCTGTTTTGAAGTTTGAAATCATTTTGACCTGTCACATAGACAAAAGTTAACAATGTTATCTAGTCTAATATCTGAGTTATGAGTACACAGTAATTTGTGTAACTCACAATATTATTTCTCTTAATAGAATTAGGAATAGGAACTGAATTCCAACATCCATGACCCATCCAAGTTATTTGAGAGGCCTTGCCCTCTTGCTCATATGTGGAATAGTGATTTCATTGCAAAATTATGGGTTCATGTGGGGAAAACTATACAACCAGCCACATCTGACACATTTATACTTGCTTGTCTGTCTGGTGACCAGACAGACAGTCAGTTGGATAATTTGATGTGTGAATAGAGGCCAGAGGGTAAAGTAATTCTGTTGAGAAGACTCAATTTGTTTCTTTGATTAGATTGAGATCTATTAATAATGATTAAAGAATTATTTAGCATTAGTAATCTAATGCAAGAAATAGAAGAACAATGCTTACTTGATGTTTTTGTCTTGAGGTGATAACCAATTGTTATTTGAACTTCTTGATTTTTGATAATCAAGTGAGAACTCCAATGAAATTGCTGAATCACAGATCAATTGATTATCAATAAGATTTAATTTATGACTGACGTCATCTGGAAATTGATGCCCAAGCCGCTTGCTGTTTTGAAGTTTGAAATCATTTTGACCTGTCACATAGACAAAAGTTAACAATGTTATCTAGTCTAATATCTGAGTTATGAGTACACAGTAATTTGTGTAACTCACAATATTATTTCTCTTAATAGAATTAGGAATAGGAACTGAATTCCAACATCCATGACCCATCCAAGTTATTTGAGAGGCCTTGCCCTCTTGCTCATATGTGGAATAGTGATTTCATTGCAAAATTATGGGTTCATGTGGGGAAAACTATACAACCAGCCACATCTGACACATTTATACTTGCTTGTCTGTCTGGTGACCAGACAGACAGTCAGTTGGATAATTTGATGTGTGAATAGAGGCCAGAGGCGTGGAAGACACTGGACTTTGGTCAATGTCCATACCCCATATTCCAAGGGGCAACCTCTTTCAATCCCTACATTGTTCCTCATCCTGGTGAGTTGCCAATGACATGAACAGGTGGGAGAACGGAGACGGTTTATGCGCTCACGGCCATCCAAATTTCAGACAAAAATGTTCAGAGGGGCCAGAGTGAAACAAGGTTTAAAAAAGTCCCCTGTTAAACCAAATAACCTTTGTGGGCAGGGGGGGCGACTTAGCGCATAAGTCCCTCCGGCAAGCCATCGGCCTAAGAAAAGCCGGAGGACTTAGTTAAGTTAGGTTCTATCTATACAAAATGCTCGGCAAGCCTCCTTCAAATCTCTACTCCCTTGAATATTTTCCACTAGCAATGTCATGGGAAAAAACAGGTATGTTAACATATATTTGTGTTATATAAGTTGAAAAAAATAAAATAAAATAGATCCAACAAAATAGTCTAGCTGTCAACCAAGAAATTAGATCTAATTGTTTATTCCGCGCAAAGAAAATTGAGGGTAGAGAGTAGAGAAGGGTTAAAGGTTGGGAAGTATAATCTTAAGAGGGGGTGTCAAATATTTGGCCCATGAGGAACCATATCGCAGATATCACAGAGAAATAAACAAAAGCCAAAAAGACATGTTTCCTATAAAACAAACAATAGCTGAGCAAGTCCTTGACCTTAATCGGCAGGAGCGGGGCGGGAGTACGACAGATGGGACAAGAGGAGCTATGATGAGTTTGTATCAATGGGCTATATCTCTCTAACCATTCCTGAAGACAATCTTCATGGAAAACATGATTACAGCCGGGGAATATTAAACGCTGAACACCCAGATCTGCGGATTCATAGTCTTCATAACAGATCACACAGGTCGATTGGTCCCCAATCAGTTTGACCACTCCCTGATCTAATTGGTCATCTGCTGTCTTGCGGGTGCGGTTCATCCATGCGAAAACAGTTGTTGGTGATAATGATAATCGAGTCATCCATTCTTTTACTAACTTCCTCTTGCTCCATTGATAACGGCTTTCTTTTGTTATACTATTGTTTATATCTCCAGATCTGCTTGATCCGGAAGTTTTCTGTAGTATTTTATCTTATCATTAGCTTTGATACTCTGTAACCTCTTGATGAAGTAAAAAAAACACTCAAACAAGATGATGATGATGATGATGATGATGATGAGAAGAAGAAGGTATGTCGATCGTGACCGAAGGACTATTATTAGTCTGAAAATAAGAAGAGAGTTTTTTAAACTTCTTCCAATCAATCTCCCTGCGAGGATATTCCCAACTATTTGGGGCTGATAATTGTATATATATTGTTCAGCTAATTTTCAAAATAACTGGTAGTGAGAAACCGGGACATAATATGCATACTGACGGATAAGTTCGAGGTCTTGATCATGAGAGTGAATATACTGATGATGGTCTACTTCAGATAGTTCAGGTCCAAGATCTTCAACGACCGGATGATGAATAATCTCTTGATCAATACTTGCAACATTGTCCAACCCCCGTTTGTGGAGCCGACCGATACAACCACCGGGCAGGAAATCACCTACATGAATGACCTAATTTTAAAAAAAAGTTTGGAGCAACAATAAACCGGCCCTTTAATATCGTGATATCTCTCCCCTTCTCACAGGACAATAAATAAATAGGTAGCTTAACTATCAAGGCAGTTATAATTCTCAATCCCATCTCTTTGACTTACAGTACCTTTTTTCCTTCAGGAGGGTATATGATAGGTAGTACTTAAGCTGGCTCTTGAGCGAAAGAACGGCCACAACAAAGGTTCTTGTAAATGAGTGGTCGGTAGATGTATCTACATGCAACTACAAGAAAGGCCTCCTGGAGCCAAGCAAATCATAGTTCATTGCAATGAAATCAATTCAAATGCAATGTAACGCCGGCGTCGATGGTAGACCTCAACTCCCCCCATGAGGATCAAATAATACCCCTCCCCAAAATTCGGGGCAAATTCTGGTGTTACATAAATATGTACTGTTAATCGAGCATAGTTTCAATCATACCAAGTTAATGGTGTACAATTTCTATTCAACTACACTGGTTCTGTTTTATCTTTTGTTCTCAGTAAAACTATTATTTCAATGGCTACGTCGCCTTTGATCAAGTTTTACAACGCTGGAAGAGGGGGGGGGGATGTCAGCATTTTCTATTGTTGTACATGAGCTTTTGTGTTGTCCTATACGCTTCTCGCCGAGACTGTTGGAGGTACAGAATCGCCGAGACAACGATCGTAGTACTTACTATTTCGACCATTCCGGCATTGACTTTAATTTGATCACCCAGTGAAACATAGTGCAAGGTTTCTAGTAGTTAAATGTCGACTGACAACCGACACCGAGCACAGTCGATTGGCAGAGTAGCAGCCCAGGGGGAGGGGGTCAGTGAAACGGGGGGGCAGAAACTGGTTAGGGGCTGGGCAGAAACCAAAGGCAGAAACCGGAGGACTGGACTATAAAATGACACTGGAAAAATAAAAACAGAAAGGAAATTTCTCACCAAGAACCAAAAACCAAGATGGAAGTCGGACTGCCTCAGACACAGACAGTCTCGTTCCTATCCTCACTACTCCGAACGGAAAACGGCTCAGCGAACTCATCGCCAATCTCATCAGCAGCATCTGAACCACACTCGGCAACGAACGAACAACAACTGATTCCATCCATACTATCCATCCTAGCCGAACCAGACGAGGACGAGAAACCAGACAGACTCAAGTCATTCTTATCCATACAGACTCATCTCAGCATACTGCCAGAAGAACAACTCAACCAACTCATACTCTCACTGCTCCACCAACACAGAGAGGACACCAACAATAGACAACAACAACCTCAACCTCAACTCACTCGCTCATCCTCTCAACGGATCACAATCGGGAAATCTAGATTCAAACCTCGCTCAACTCATCTCCCTTCATCCACTCCTTCCACCCCTCCCTTCTCGGCTAGACAAACTACCAAGACAATCCCACCCTCTCTGATCCTCCAGCCACCTCCAACCACTGTCGAGAGACTCAATGCCAGTGCTGTCGAATTCAAGCCCACCCTGGCTCGGACAGTCTCGATGCCATTCGAATCAAACAGCTCCCCTTTGACCCCTGCCCCCGACTCGGCTCGACTCTCGGCATATCATCCTCCCTTAACGCCCAGATCCTCATCGGCCACTCACTTTGGATCTCCCATTGGCTCCCCCGCTTCTACCCACTCTGCTATAGCTTACCATCAAACTCGCAACTTGAGTAGACCGGCTACCCCGGAAATACCCAGAGACCCATGGCTGAAAGACAATGATTCACCTCGAACCCAATCTAGACTCCAGTTTGCCGACCAACAACAACAACAACAAGTAGAGTTTAATAATGAAACTAGCATATTCTCGCCCTTCCAAACAAACGCTATTAGTCCATTACACTCACCCCTCCCCTCGATCAAGACTGATCTCATCAGTGCCCAGGACCAGCCCTCGTGTCCATCTGCTCTCCAATGGGGATTAAGTCCAGAGATGGCCGAAGAAATGGCTCAGTTCACAGTCTGGGAGCAGTCTGACTCAGACGGCTCTACTTCTCAGCCACCCGCCATCGTCCACCATCCCCCACCTCAACAAAACGATCTTGATGGGTATTGGATGAGTCCCTTTGATGAGTTGTCTGCAGCTCTAGAAGGTACAGGTATTCCTGAATCGGAGATTGATCAGGCGCTCAATCATGCCGGCTTCGATACTTCTAAAGCTATAGATTATCTACTCGAGAAATTCCCCCTTCCTCAGCTCCTTCCTTCTAAGCAAGTAAATCCTTCGTTACTTTCTATTGACCAACATCAACATCATGGAAAATCTGCTACTAGCAGAGATCTCAGTCCCGTGAGAAGACCTATCAGTCCGGCTTTACATTCCTCGTGGGCTTCTTCGAATTCTTCCTCTAGACCTTCTAGTCCTAGATTCATGGCTGTCCAGTCCCCTGCTCCTTTCCAGAAACGTACTCTACTTAACTCTAAATTTGGTCCCCCTTCTTCTGTTACTTCGGGAGACGACTCTTCTTCTTTAGTTGCTGAGGGTAATCCTTCTCATAGGGTTTGGTACGCTACACACACCGCCTCTTGGTTTTTGCCCTATCTGATCTCTTGACTGATTCCCCTGTTACATTCGTAGTCGGTTCTATTTGCAGGGCTGTTGTCTGAGATCCGATTGTAAATTTAGTCATGATGTAGGAAAAGCAATCTGCAGGTTTTGGTCAGTCCCTCATCAAAATCTCTCTCTTTGAAATAAAACGGTTATAGCGGAAGACGAACCACACTAACACGGAATTTTTACTTGCTGCTATACATCTAGGTTGAAAGGACATTGTTTGAAGGGTGAAAGCAAATGCGACTTCTTACATTCTATTCCGGATTTATCACCTGAAGAGTCCACTCACCAACAAAAAGGGACAGCAGAAAAGAAGAAGACGATCCGAGAAGTGCGGTCGTTCACAGAAGAGTTCCCGTCGTTAGCCGAATCATCCACCCAGACCCAAAAGAAGAAAAACAATAACCAGACCACGTCCATCGGTGGCGTCGGCGGTAAACGGCAGGCTGCTACTCTAAGACCTGTGGTTCTCTTGCCTCATAGTACCGTTGAGAGTCTTAGTTTGTCCAAGTTGTCGAGCACTTATCAGAGCAAAGTTACCGAGATTATGGCTAGATCTGCTGAATGTTTCGGGTTGGCTAAGGAGTGCTTTAAGCGGGCAGGTAAGTAGTCCACGCAACACTTTTGCTTCCTTCTTATCAACTGAGACTAACATTTTTGGAAATTCAAGATGGAGCAGGAGTGAAGAGATGGACTATCGAAGGAGAAGAATGGGCCCGCCGATTAACCGACGAAAGTCGAACCGTAGGCGGGTCGATGATTTTCGAAAGGAACAGATTGATGAAAGATGCCGTCCGAGAAGGCGTCCCCGATCGGGCATCTAAAGTCGACGAGGGACCTGATCGTATGCATCGCGGGAAAGAGATGGGGGGCGGGATTTGCTTGGGCGTCGTTTCCTCTTCGTCTGTCACTCCTTCCAATGGAAACTCTTCGGTTAAGGAACGGATGGAAGTCATGATGGATCTGCAGTACGCCCCCTTCCTCTCGCCCTCTCTACTCACCATATTCTCGTATTCATCACCCCATTTTGATTTCTTTGGTAGTGGTTTACATCCGGATGACGGAGTCTATTACTTGGAGAAATTCATGATGGCGTTAAAGACCGAAGCATACCAAGGATTAGCTTATGTCGTCTTGACTAGTCCATCCTCTCCCCCCTCTTCTTTCTCTGGATTGAAAGGAGATGATGGGTCGCAGAAAGTGGATCCTGTTGAGAAGGGTGATTCTCAGTTAGAAAATGCTGTTACCAAGTGGCTCGATCGTAAACGGTTCCCTTGGCTCTCTTCTTCTTCTACTCCTCTACCTACTACACTTGGTTCTGGATCTGCTCGTCCTGGGATCATTTGTATCGTTCGTCCTTCACTTCTTCATCTTGTGGAGATCTCTGATGCTTACTATCTCCTTTCTTTTTTTTTTCTAGGACCCGGTGGTTCGTACTGCTTAGAAACAAGTTCCTTCTCTTGGTTTTCCGTTTGGTCATTTGTGTGATAAAGGAACGATGGAAAGGAAAGGAAGGAGCGAAATAAATAGATCAACTCATCATTCTTCCTTTTCTATGTATAACTAATCTCCAGTCTTTCTCTTTCCATATATGTAGAGTTTCACTCGTTTTTTGCTTACTATCTTTTTTGAGCTCCACGGACTGGACATTTTCATCATCATCATCACTATCCATCCATCGTTTTGTATCCAAACACGTTCCTTTTCGATTGTATCCCCCTTGTAAAGTCCTTATCCTCAACACCGGCCACTTTTGTTGTATCCATCCTCATCATCATCTTTTGTGTTGTTGTATTCTACACAAGCGTATATAGGCTTCCCTCTCTCTCTCTCCCTGATCCTGTTGTTAATTGTAGCTTTCTCCCTCTCTCCTGTGTCTTGTTCGCCTTGTATCCCGTTCATGTATCTCTCTCTCTCTTCAATGGACTGATGTATCTTTGTGTAGAAGTTGATTGGTATGTAAAACGCTCTTTTTCTTTCCGGTTTTGTTGTTGCTGGAACATGTTGTGTATATAAATAGATGTTTAAAGAAATCATTCAAATCTCAAGTGACTAAAAAAGGGTGCTTGTTCTTGTAGAATGAGCAAAGCAAGTATCAACAGTGGACAGGAGATGGAAGCTTGTGAGTATCATCATGCTGGCTCGAAGATGGAGATTCACACTTGTTCCTTATTTGAACTCTTTGCATGTAGACCTGGGCTCATACCAACATGGAACAATAACCAAAAAAAATGAATTTCAACTTGGTAATAAACCGATGGATGGAGAACAAATTTGTACACCCCCCCCAAAAAAAAGAAAAAAGAAAACTATACTAAACTAAGCTAAACTAAAATGATGAGAAAACATGGCTGATATGAGCAGGATTTGCATGATATCATGTTGATATAACTCTAGTTCGAGAAGAAAACATGAGTTTTTGTTTTCTCTTTTCTTTACGTAAACAAACATCAGGTTTATGAATCAAGAGTCTTCACTGAAACAATGTTATTTTTGTTTTGTATTGTTTTTTCCTTTTTTTTATGAAAAAAAACCCGAGTATGTACCAATATTTTTTCCATCAAGAAGAGAGATGGAGCGGCGGGGCGGGGGCAGAGGAGTTGACATATATGAGCTCGAAGGTCGAGCTTTCTTCTCATAACCCAATTAAATCACGACGGTGATCGATAACCGGTTTCCCTATGCCGTGGATATGTATAAACTTTGAGGAGGGTATCATCAGTTGGATGGCCCTTGCGAAAGGTTCCGATAAATGGAGGAGTCGAGCGTCTCTCGTCTTGGTCTCTTTATGATGCCTTCTTCGACTCTTCCCCCATGTTCGGTAAGTCTATCATCTTGGTCGAGTTAGAGTATTCCGGGAAGATGGTCTTGAAAGTGAGGTGACCACTATTCGATGGGCATACAAAAAAAAAGAAAAGAATACCGTTCAAATTTTTAGTTAACTTGATCTTGACAAAAAAAGAAAATGACGGAAACTGACCAATTGTGTGCATGGGAAGCCTTAGCTAAACTTCTACGTTCTGAATCAGGGACAGTCATCGCACCCGTAGCGACCTCTTCTGTGACCATAAAGGAGAGTAAACCAGTCAATCTACAGTATCACATATAGCAATCAAAACCTAAGTTAGTCAACAGCCACAAGGAAAGAAAATTGATTGATTGAGATGAAGACACGAAAGTTACACACATGGATGAGACACCCCAAGCTGGATTCCCTGTATAAATGATTATTATTATTATTTTATACGCGGAGAAATAATTAGTGTCTACTACTCGTGTTTGAGGAAAAGATATTTAAAAAAAAAAAACTAACATGAATCTGGATGATAGTCGCTCATGCTAGTACATATCTTGCCGCTGGGTCGAAAGCGACCTGATGGAGTTATCATTACAATTCCAGGAGGTCTGAACGGATCTGTCAAAAAATAATAATAATCGAATGTCAGTTCCTTCTCTAAATATGTTGTTCATATTCAATGCTTGAAAGAAATTCTTACATTCGGCCGGGAATATCACGTTACCCCAATCTATAAATATATATCAAGACACGAAATTTATATATAAAAATTAGTTTTCTTTAGCATAAGATGGTTAGTAAGTGAAAAACATATTTTAAGAGGAAGATTAAAGCTTAATATATATATATAAAAAGTCCGAAATTTACATTCTCCGCCAAAGTAAGGAGTATCAGGTGGACCACGTATAATGAAATGCCATTCGAGGATATTAGTTTCTTTTGGACGAGCGATAATGAAGGGTGGAGGTGATTTAGTTATTTCAGCATGTTCCTATCCATCCCATTAAACGCGAGAAAGAAGAGATTTTCAATAAAAAAAGCGCCAAAAAAAAAGAAAAAAAAGAAGGCAAAGGTCTCGTTAACTTTCTCCGACGTAAAATGAAAATAAAAAAAACAGGGGCTCCGAGTGGAATGCGTGACCAGAGACCCTTGACTGAGGCAGGATTGGGCTCACTTTCATCAATCTTTTCTGTGCTTGTTTTGAAGCCATTGTAGCAGTAAAGAGGGGGAGACGCTTTGGCCCTCTAAACACTTTCTGGGTTTCCTTAGGGGGGACAGTACCCGAACACCTCGGATAACCCACCGGGGGATAGCATGACGACAGCGCACCGGTTCCGCGGACATCGCACCTGCGCCGCATCTCATTATTTTCTCCCCAAATCAAATTCATTCTTCAGCCTGAATACAATAAACTTCTTTCTTCAGAAATCTTCTCTCTTGATAATGTCCTTCTGAATACAAACAAAAAAAAAAACTGAGATTTCACTACCCAAACATGTGGTACTTTGAGCTGACCCGTAGAGGTCCGCTGGAGTACCTAGAAAGCCAAAATATGCTTTCTTAAAATGTATGGAGAAGTATGGAGTGATATGGATAATTAACCAAAAACTTGAAAATAATATCTCAAGAGAACAAAAGATAACCCCCCCCCCCCCACCCCCACCGGAGAGTATTGAACATCATCCAGAATAATCTAATATCGAGGAGACAAAGAAGAAGAAGAAGAAGACCAGAGAAAAGAAGAGAGCTTGCCAGAAAGAAAATCATGGTCAGGGTGATCACTCACAAATTATTAGCATGTAATGCCAAGAAGCTGTTCAGCACCTATACCAAATTTCCCCCACCGATTTGAGTATATGTCCAACGGATAGAGATCAAGGGGACTGAAATCGTCAGAGGCTCTTCTCTACACCACGGCTCAAGTTTTTTTTTTGACTGACGTTGGCACAGCTCCGCGGTCAAATCCGGGGCGGGGCCAACCTGTATCCCTGGCAATTCACGTTGCCAGAGGACTGATGTGGACAATTGGTCGGGCATACGTTGGCCCGACCCGTCCAACCCACCAGCCGGGCCAACATTGCCGACATTCCATGTCAGCGGAGTTGGTGTAGCTCCCAGGTTGGACATGGCAGCAATCACTTACTTGGCCAACAACGAATGGCTCTCATCATCCGGCCAACGGCGGCAATAGGTCAAGCCCTCGTTGGCACAAAAAAACTCCTGCTTGAGCTCGGTGTGACCCTGCTCTCCCAGATTTGTTACCAATAGAATTCATCCAAACCCCCAACTAAAACTCAGAATAACTCTTCACGGCTCTACAACATGCATTACTCGAGGGACGCTAATTAATTCTGTGTGGTACATATGTGTACTTCTCCCCAAAGGAAAATACTCATTTTCAAATTTAGATTCTACATGTTCAAGACCGTAATATCTTCTTGTGCACATATTTTTGTTATCAAGCATGGACTTCCCAACGTAAGTTTCCACACTGATCACGACCTGACCCCAACCAGACCACCCTTCGTAGCGATTCTGTGCCCTTTTGCCACGGGCTGTCAACATCCCCCATGTCACTTTTCCCTTGCTCGTTCGCTTTCTTATTAATTTTTTCTCATTTCTTAGCTCTTGGCCAAACAGGAAATCAAGTCATGAAATAAATAAATTAACAACAATATACACTTCTGTCTTGCCACAGATTCGCTCGTGCCTATTCTTTATCCAGATCATTTTGAGTCATGCGTATATTAATATTATTAACTATCAACTGAGAAGAATAGGTTGGATGAGGAGGCGGTGTAATGGTATACTGGATAACATACATGCCCTAATTACATATGGGATTTGACAGGATGTCATTGGGATTATAAACAGGTGGTAGATTGATGTATGTACATGGCCTCTGGGTGAACCCTTTCTCGATTGTCTTTCATCGAACAGAGACCTATTAATTGTGGTGATTGAATGAAGTTTGTCTGATGTTATCTCCTGTCAGTGATACAGCGTATCTTAGATGGTTTTTCGGTGCATGGAGAAGATGCGTCAGGGAGGTCTCTCTTATTATGTGAATGTGCGATTGCCCGACGGCCTGTGGCAGGCCGGTCTTGGTCGGAACTCGGCTTAGATAGGGAGCGAGAGGAGTTCATCTTCTTAGCGCAACGTTTACATAGGTTCAGTTTGACTTCGGCCATCTTACGAACGCCTTGTTCAAGGTATCCGAACGAGGTCTGGAGCTCTTGGAGAGACACCTTCGAGATCCGATGACTCGTCATTATCTCTATCTCTTCATGTTCTCTCGACCCGAAATCTTCTAGTGGGATAAACGAACGTTGAGTGTCAATGGCCCCTCCTATGGATGCATGGTGTGGGGCTTTTCTCGGTAAACTACTCCGCGAGGGACTCTTGTGACTCAGATCGTGATGGGTACATCGGATATTGGCACATGTGAAATGTCCCTTTCCTTCCACTACTTCACTGGCCGTCCTCCAACGCATCGCCACCTGAGGGTAGAAGGGAGGGCAAAACCAAACAAGAATTCAATGTCAGAATCTCCGGTAACACGGTTAAACTTTCCCTATACATATTTATATGGAGGATCTCCTTTCAAAAGAAGTATGGTACTTGCTTTTCCCTCTTTCCAGCGTGATAGATCACAGACCGCAAGTTCCTTAAACAGTTGGTCGTAAGTTTTCCTAGCCAAAGCGTCTTCCCAACTCAAGTTTTGTTCATCCGATTCCCTTATAAACCTAGGAAACCATATACAACAGAAATTAGTGGCCAGTAATCGGGAAGAGATTGGGAGCGGGATGAAGAGAGGAGAGCTTCTGACTGGTGTCGTTCGATCAATATATCTAGCTCGGTCTTACAAGTCGGTAGAGACGGCGGCGTTCTTCCGTAAAAACTGTGTATATAAAAGATGGCCAGGTCATTTGTCTGGATGTTACGGAGAAGCAGTGGGATCGAGTCAAGAGAGAGAGAGAAAAGAGTGACAGTAGCAGTAAGCTTACTTCTTAGATCGATGTCTGACTGCAGCAGAAGACTCAGGCATTTCTCCAGGCGAGCAAGTTGCGATATTCGGTGCTGTCGGGTTGTTGGGGACAGACGGGGTGGAGGCTGAAACTGAAAGCGGGTCGAAGTGGGATAGACATCTGCAGGCACTCAAGGGCTTAGGGGGGCTGGCAAAACTCACACGAGTCCTACCGACGCAACTCAAAGGGCAATCCACTAAATTGATGCCTGTATGTACACCAGACCAATCAGAATGAAGAAGAAAAAATTCTTCAAGGGCATCCGGACACAGGAGACGTGGATATCTCTACATGGCACATATCTAGTTTCAAGATTTCCCAGATTGATATCACATGCTTTACTTCTCAAGTTAGGAGACAGCTCACTGCCAGCATAATTGACTGGGCCAAGATTATCCCAGTTAAACTGGGATGCACTAAACCAATTCAAAATTGGTTGATCTCAACCAATTATTAGGGGGTATCAAACATGGGAACATCTGGAAATTTAAAACCTCATTATCTCCTAAAGTAACATTATTTTTTTTGGATAATATTCTGAAAGTTAAAATACTTTAATGCCTTTCAAATTGGTATCAAGACACCTTTCACAATTGTGGAGTGGTTCAAGAGTAAATGAGGTTTTAAGTTTTTGCATTTCTCATATTTGATACCCCCTATTAAATACAACTCCAATGTACCCCCCTTTGAATTCTATTTCATTGGTTAATATCAACCAAGTTCAAATTGGTTGGGTGCATCCCAGTTTAACTAGGATGATATCAGAGCAGCCAATTATGCTGGCAGTGCAGAATTTGTTAAATGGTGTATTGTCTTTACCAAAAATGTTGGACCAATTCTGATTGTGATTTGTTCCTGGGAGATACATACCATTCATTATTTCTGTGTTTTTATCTTGAAAGCTGTCAGTGAAATTCCCAGGCTAAACCTGACCTTGGAGCCACCATCCTGCATTTGATGGTCTTGGAGCAGACTAGTCAAAAAACCAACTTCATATTCTGAACCGGAGCAGCTTGATGACCTCTTGCTGTACCTCTCACAATGAATGATGGCTGCTGTGAGCCAGCGTCTCTTTAGTGACGTGCAGACACAAGAAAAAAGGGAGAGAGTTATTATTTTTATTACAAATAATAACTCAGAGTTAATACAAAGAAAGAGAGAGAAATGAAATGAAATGAAGAGAAATAGAGAAAGATAATAGAAATAATGTATTA
>LUKR01001222.1:0-13973 GCA_019395275.1 Puccinia brachypodii
AAAAAAACTTATGATTTTTATATCCTCATACAATTTTGGTTACTCCCCAAAAAAAAACTATGCATTTTGGGTGAGTACCCTTACTGGCCAAAATGGCCATTCATACATCTGGCGTGAGTACCTTTTTTCATTTTTCACCAAAAATCCATACATTTTGGTTACTGTGTTCCACAGGGGCTTTCCTGGGTCCTATGTCAACCAATTTGAAATTGGTTCACATACACTTGATTTATGCTCAATCTCAATGTAAATGTATAAAATCTATATGCAGGCAAACTTGAATCTCATATTCAACTTTGTCTGAAAAAAGAGCTTATTTAGATACAAAACTTTACAGCTATGACAGGAAAGCTTGTGGGGGGGGGGGTACAAGACCATCACCTATTGCTGGTCAATCAGATATCAGCCATACACATCAAGGCAACCTCTTGGACACCTTTGACCCCCCCGCTCCCCTTTGAATTCTATTTCATTGGTTAATATCAACCAAGTTTAAATTGGTTGGGTGCATCACAGTTTAACTGGGATAATCTCAGCCCAGCCAATTATGCTGGCAGTGCCTGGAAGGGTAAGATGTATGTTTCTTGTTTTAATTGGATTATTAAAATCCAACCAACTAGCATTGGAAACATTCTTTTTTACCTAGGTGTGGTAAACCAGTCAATAGACCGGAATGCAACATGTCATGCAGTAATCTGCTCACACACGCCAATAAATGCCACAGGAAGAAGCAAAAGCAATCCGTGAACATTTATTTGGCTTCTGTTGGCGTAACTGGAACTGGCAAGCTTGACCCACAATGAAGATGGCACTTGACACCTGTTGTCAGGTACCTGTTGCTTGTTTGCATGTACCTCAGGCCTGCTGGTAGGTACTTGTCACCAATTGGTATGTACCTGGGACCTGCGGTAGCTACCTAGGACCTTTTTTTAAGTCACCTGGTATCTACAAAAAGGTCACAAGTACATGCAAACAAGCAACAGGTACCCGCCAACAGTTGTCAAGTGCCATCTCTAACCCACAAGAGGCAAGCCCTTTTTTCATCCAACTCATAGGGTATATTCTAATGTCTTCTCTCTTTGGATCTTTCTTTGTAGGTTCTGCAACATTTTGCCAATTAGGCAAGCCCTTTTTCAGCTTTAGAACAAATTGTTAATCAAAATCTTCTCCAGCCAATAATTATCAAGAATCTCCCCACAGGAAAGATGGTATCATGGGCTATCCAAATGATCTATGCATTGGTTCAAGAGGATTTCTGCCAGGAACTCAAGATAGGTTTGATCACATTTCTGCTACCCCTTTAAACTCTTTTTCTTATACTGACAAATTTTCCTCCAATCATCCAGATGTACTGCTGTGTGAATTTATAATAGAGCCAAAAGTGTACAGGTAGGAAAATGCAATCTTCTGTTTTTGATGATCATGGATTTATGCAAAAGTCATCAGGGAACATCAAGTAGTATGACTGAACAAAATTCACTCAAACTTTGAGGGTGATTGATCGAGAGGCTGAGCAGTTATGACTGTTTCATGAATAGTGCCAAAAAGTAGGAGAACTGAATTCCTGGCTAACTTTGATGTTTGACAAGTTTTTAGAATAGAAATTTCAGAGGCTCAAAATAGTGTGAAAATTCCAAAGGATTTTTAGCCTGATTCATGTACATGATCAGGAGTTATTGCTGTGTGAATAATAGAGCCAAAAGTGTACAAGTAGGAAAATGTAATCTTCTGTGTTTGATGGATTTATGTAAAAGCCATCAGGGAACATCAAGTAGGATGTCTGAAAAAAATTCCTCCAAATTTTAAGGATGATCAATTGAGAAACTGGGCAGTTATGACTGTTTCAGTAACAGGGCCAAAAAGTACAAAAACTGAATGGCTGGCTAACTTTGATGTTTCACCATTTTTTGATAAAAAAATTTCAGAGGCTCAAGATTTGTGTTGGAAGAAAATCCAAAAGAATTTTTAGCCTGATTCATGTACAGGATCAGGAGTTATTGCTGCATGAATGATAGAGTCAAAAATGTACAAGTAGGAAAATGTGATCTTCTGTATTTGATGGATTTATGTAAAAGCCATGAGGGAACATCAAGTAGGATGTCTGAAAAAAATTTCCCCACATTTTATGGATTATTAATTGAGAAACTGAGCAGTTATGACTGTTTCAGGAATAGGGCCAAAAAGTAGGGAAACTGATTTCCTCCTTGAATTTTTTCTTTGCCATTTTGTGACACACAAATTAGTTGAAACTGATGGAAGACAAGGTAGTGTTATCAGTCAAAGCAAGTATGTCAGTTACATGTTGACAGAAGTATTATATCCTAAGATTCATCAACCATTAGACTGTGCCAGCTGAGCATTTGGGAATCCAGCAAAGCCTCATTCATATTAGTTGAAGCTGGAATATTCCTCGATGAGTTACAAAATGCTTTAAAGACTCAAAATTGATTCAAAATTGATGTGTTACAAAGTCAGATATAGACATAAAGGAGAAAATTGAAAGGTAGATAGTCCGATGCATTGTTATTTGCTCAGATCCTGATCGAAACTCAAAAGATGTAAGCAAAAAAAGAGAAACACTGAGGTCACCAAGCCAGGACTTTTGGGTTGCTGTTGTGATGTGGATTTAATCCGATGTGTTATTCACATTGCTATCAAACGGAGTTTAGTTTTTTCTTGATGACCCTTTCTAATGGACAAACTGGACTGAGGATTTGGTCTTTGATAGTCGGGGGATTTGAGTCACCTGGAGCAAGACTTGATGTATTTTGTTTGTGGTCTAGCTGATACAATTCCGAACAACACTGGTATAGACTGATCAATATATGACTACATTTCTCTTGCGAATATGTATTTCGATTGAGGCAACCTTGCAATTTGCAGGACTCCGATTGGCACGGCGGTGACTGATTTACCTGTGTGATCCGTTGTATCACGGCAAATCGATCGTTAGTATTGTGTAAGTCTGACTGTACCCAAAAGAAGATCTTCTTACCGGCATGACGAGGCTGCTTTGCGAATGGCGGACGGGCGAAACACCTGCTATGTAGGTATCTGTATCTTGCCTTCTGAAGCGTCTCTGTCCCTGTGGCTTGGGAAGTCTTTTCCCCGGTTTGCGTCCAAGCAGCTGAGAATGAGGTTGGCGGTGAGTGAAACCACCGGGGCAGTACCCCGGGGGACAGGGTGTGTCCGATGATGCAAAGCTGATGGGATAGTCCAAGAACAAAAATATCAACCTCAACCATCCACGCGTCGCTTGCTTTCGTTGGATATTCCGGCCGTACTCAGGAATTTGCGTGGATAGCCATATTACCCGGTTTCGAACATGGCCACGGGAGGCTGCTATCCTCTCAAAGAGGCCTTCCCTAGGGCAAACCGTTTCAGGTCAGTCCTCATGTGTTGATTTAGTCTTCATGCTTAAGTTCATCGAGTAAGTCTTCTCGCAGAAAGATGACTGATGAAGACCGGTTGGGTTTATCTTTTGAAGAAATGTGACTTTAGGACATTTGGATAATTTCATCGGGGGTGATTACAAGGCACAAAACTTATCCTCCGTGCTTTATGAGGGTAAGTGCTACCGATTGCGGCGGGCCTCAATTCCGTCTCTCTTGGTCTAAAGATTTACCCGTGCAAATCTTTTCTTTCTCTTGGGTTCCAAAAAACCAGCGCGGGATGGATCGGAGTCTGTGGTTCACCTGGAAGCCTGGTCGGCTCCCGGGAGGTCCAAACCTACGTTTTCTGAAGCGGTTCACCAACATTACAACAAAATTTCCAAAGGTGAGATGGTCAAAAAAGTTTCCAAATGAGCGGGCACTGTCTTGATACTGAATGTGTTATCATGATCGTTGTGTGGTCTAACTCATGGGTTAGGATTCAAATTCGGTCCCAGCTGGGTGGGTAATATCACATGAATCCCGTTTCCCAGCTCACAACTCGTGTCGCTTTCATCAGTTAAATTGATAATATATTATTTCTTAGACAAATCACTGGATTAGAGCCACCATAACTACCCCAAAACATCTTCAAGAGAAAGAAAGAGTCCAATTCGAGTTTGATCCAGGGCATGTATTTCCCTTTGCACCTCCCTACGAACAAATGGATATCACCCAAATTCGTGCTTATCGTAGGGATAAAAGAAACGGTTTGGCTGACATATCACTCTGCCCTCCTCATTATACCTGTTTTTCTGGCTAAAGATGTGAGGCTATGGTCTACAGCTCTGAGGGACTGCCGCTGCAAGGTCTCACTGGTGGTAACGATGGGTTACGCAGAGTCGAATTGATCATACCCAGACATAGTAGAATGTTTCCGCTCAAAATATATATTGAGGTTTCAGCCAATGGTTGGTGTTTTGAATGTCATCCAATCTATGCAAGGCTTGACGAGAATTTTGACAAGCTTTCGAACCTCAATTTTCCGCATCTTCCTCCTGCATGCTTAGCAATGTTCGGAGTCCCGCAGGAACTTACTGCAAAGGTGTCTGATGATGTTTATTATGAGTTGGCCACAGCTGATCTGATCGTTCCGCGCATGGAAGCTTGGCATCTCATGTGGGATTTCCAAGTGATCACAGGTATGAGCTCAAATCGCTCTCTGAGAACATTTCGAACAAGATAGTTCCTCATTTCGCTCATTTCTTCATGCACAATCATCAATCTTAAAGAGATCACCAAGAATCTGTCTCCCACCGATCCAGACTGCCTCAGAGCACAAACCGCTGCTATGGAAATCATGAACACCTTCCAAGCCGAAGATCTTACGACCATTGCTGCTTGTAGAAAAATTGCCGAAAGAATTCTTGGTTCGGATTGGACTCGAAATAATACGTTTGATCCAAAAGCTGATTGGGATCTCGAAGGGGATTCCGACGGGGCCCCTGTGTTCGCCATCGGACATTGTCATATTGACGTATGTTATTGGATTCTTCGAGATAGGCATTCGGACTGACCCACGCTGATAAGTGTTGGATGTGATCTTCCACAGACCGCATGGCTTTGGCCCTTTTCAGTTACCCAGCAAAAAATTGCACGTTCTTGGTCCACTCAGGTGGATTTGATTCAACGCTACCCAGAATACCGTTTCATAGCCTCCTCAGCACAGCAGTACAAGTGGCTAGAGGAGCTCTATCCACAATTGTTCTCGAAAGTCAGACGGGAAGTGGAGAATGGTAAATTCTTTGTTACAGGCGGCTCATGGGTTGAGAATGATACCAACATGCCGTCGGGTGAAGCCCTGTGCAGGTCCGCCAGGTTTTTTTTCTTCTTGTTTTGACACTTAGCGACTCTTAAAACAATCAGCAGGAGCCTAATAAGATACGAACTCCATTTTAGACAATTTTTGTTCGGTCAAAGGTATTTTAAATCTAAGTTTGGGAAATATACCGATATCTTTTGGCTACCCGATTCGTTTGGCTATTCATCTCAGATCCCACAGATCTGTCGCCAGTCGGGTATTCCGTACTTCTTCACCCAGAAGGTTAAAGCTTCACTCAATGTATCTGGCGCTTTCTCAGCTATTTTGTTTTTGACTAATTCATACACCCTCAAAATCCTGTGCCTATAGATATCGTGGTCTCAATTCAACGTTTTCCCGCATTCGACTTTCAATTGGATAGGGATCGATGGCACTCAACTACTTGTGCACATGACCCCTGTTGATACTTACAATGCCCAAGCCAATGTAGCAGACGTCAAAAAGGTTTGGATTAGCAGCTCATATCACTGGAAGAATTCTCTCGGCCCCTTTATTTAAAGAAGCTCTTTGATATGTTTCTAGGCGATCAGCAACCACAAAGATTTAGAGTGGTGCGATAAAAGTTTGTAAGGATGATTCAATTCAACTTTCACCTGGATTGCCCACAACTAAAATATTCTGCGATGTGCAGACTTGTTTACGGAAATGGGGACGGTGGAGGTGGTGTAAGTTTAAAGCAGGGACTACATTCTTCCGATGGCCTTGCTAAAAATGTTCATATTTTGTCTCAATTATTTTGCAAAGCCGCTTGTGTCGATGATCGAGAAGCTGCGTCGCATCCGCGCTGCCGCTAACAAATCATCAAACTCAGGAATCCCGAAAGTTACACAGGGTCCGGTGAGCTCTGGAATCTCTTACCATCTCTCCATTACACTTTCCGAGAGCGACTGACGAAATCTTTCGAACTTGATGTAACTCAAGTCTGTATCTGACTTCTACAAGATGTTGCTCAAAAAAACTGAGAACGGCAAGAATCTGCCCACCTGGAGAGGCGAGGTGGGTTTTATTTCATTTCCAAAAAGGTTCTGATAAAGAAAACACTCTTGTGGATTTATCTAACGCAAGTGATCGTAATTGGACAGCTGTATCTTGAGTATCACCGAGGGACTTATACCTCGCACGGGTCAATCAAAAGGAAAAATCGGAAAGCAGAAATATTACTGAGAGAGATCGAATATTTCGCCACCTTGGCATCTTTGTCAAGCAAGGACAAGGGCTATCATTACCCAAAAGACGAACTCGATCGTCTTTGGGAAATTGGTTAGTGGGCCTACAATTGATTGGGAGGCTATCCGCTCCGCCACTGATGCTTAATACTCCTTCTTTTAGTGCTGCTATGTCAATTTCACGATGTCCTTCCTGGTAGTTCCATCGCAATGGTTTATGATGATGTAGAGAAGGTATAGCCAAATTTGAACTGCTTCTTTATGACCCTCAGAAATGACTGACCAGACAGCTCCGTCGGAGCGCTAGCTGTCGGAGCAGCTACTATTGGCAGTGCTCACATTTGTTCGATCCATCTTCTGACTGTGTGATGGATTCTTCTAGCTCTATGCCGAGGTTTTTCAAAAGGGTGAAGTGATTTTGGAAGCGGCGCGCCAAGCCGCACTCTACGGAAGCCAGACCCTCGACAAAGCTTCAGCCTCTCCCAATAAAGGTGGCAGTTTCGTTGGCTTGAACACCCTTTCGTTTCCTCGTCAAGAGATTGTGCGTATCCCGCTCGAAATATACGACGGCAGATCTGCTTTCACTCTCAGTAAGGTGGATGAGGAATCTGGTTTCATTATTGCCAAGGAGAGAAATGGAAATGGTCTGATCGAGCTCGAAAGCTTATCAAACTTTCGTGAAAATATTCAACTTGCTGCCGGTAAGTATTTATATCCATAAACCTATCACGAGGAAAATGGCTCAAGCGCAATTTTTCCCCCGATGGTTTAGCTTCTGTTGTTCAAGATGAAAACACGAATGAAAACCATTACGTCTTGGCCAACAAATTCTTAACCGTCCAAATCTCCCCTCTTGGAAAAATAACTAGCATCATTGACACCGAATTAGGGTGAGCAACCATCATGAACGAAAAAGCACAATTTCATGCCCCAAAAAAACCGACCTAGATTCTCGGATATCATTCCAGACGAGAACTCATTTTACCAGGATCAACAGCTGGTTTTGTGATTTACCAGGGTGTGTTCATCACGATGAGTTTTTACTTCGACACAAAGGAGATAACACTAATACAAAACTTCTATCGAAACTAGACCAACCCCTGGCCAATGATGCATGGGACGTTGAAATATATCATTTGGATACAAAAACACCGATTGATGCGACTAGCGTGAAAGTGCTTGAAACTGGAGGGTTGAGAGCAAGTCTGGCGGTGGATTACGTCTTTGGCCAGTCTAAAATTTCGGTGAGTATAATATCAAAACTACCAATGATACTTTTGCGCTCGCTGGCGATTGATTCTTTGGAGGAGGGATTTTCTCGTGTTTTTGGTACGGTAGGCGATTGTTTCACTTGATGCTGTACCAGGCTCTCTCAAAAAAGATGCATTGTCTATGATTAAATTCGAGACAAGTATTGATTGGCACGAGCAGCATAAATTTCTGAAATTCGAAGTCCCCTTGGATATCAATTCAGAACAAGCAACCTATGAAATCCAGTATGGTGTCGTTCAGAGACCGACCCATAAGAATACCACATGGGATGCTGCGAAATTCGAAGTTTGTGCTCACCGGTTCGTAGACCTTTCGGAGTTTGGATACGGGGTTGCGCTTTTGAATGACTGCAAATGTGAGCTGTCACTCTGGGATACTCATTGACCTGAATATGAGCTAGGGCACTGAGTCGGTTGTTTTATAACATCAGATGGGTACGCTTGTGAAGGATCCTACTTGAGGCTCTCGTTATTAAGAGCCGCGAAGTATCCGGATCCCCATCAAGACCAAGGCAAACACCAAGTTTCCTTTGCAATCTTACCCCACCGAGGCCATTTCTTGGAAAGCGATGTCCCTCAAGTGGCTGCAGCATTTAACAACCCACTTCACATCAGATATCTTCCAAGCAGTTCACGGCCTAGTCCATCGTCAGAGCCAATCCCTCATATTTTCCAGCTCGAGGGATTGGGCTCACGAAATGTATTCTTGGATACCATCAAGAGGGGCGAGGACGATACATTCAACTTTCCTTCACGCAAGACTACCAAAAGTGTTGTGGTCCGACTGTATGAAGCTTTCGGAGGTTCTGCCGATGTCAACCTGATAACGTGAGCACAGTGCTGCTGACCTCAATTTGGAAGTGTTGATTCTACCTAACTCATTCTAAAACCAATCGATGTCCCATGACTTTTCGATGATTGTAGGTCGTTACGACCAACCAAGATTTTCATGGTAGATATCCTCGAAAGAGAAATCGAGGCCATTCAACCGTACGAACTAGATCGAAATATTTTGGGGCCTGTAGGTTTAACCCACCACGGCCTTTCTGGACAAGTGTTGGTACAGAAAAAGCAAGAACACCCAAACCTAGTAATTAGATTGAAATTCAAAGCCTTTCAATTGATGACTCTGAAGTTTGTCCTATGACTCCAAAAGTAGTAACTGATGTCATACAAGGTTATTTATATATAGTGTCAAGCATGTTTTTCTGTCTCTCTTGTTCCTTCCTTCTCATGGCTTCCTTTTGCAAGAACACTGTGTAAAACTGACGAGAAGGTGTGGATTGTGTTGTTGTATTTTTAACTGTTCTGCTCTAAGCAGCATAATGTCAAAATAACTACCGTTTGTATATGTTTTCTTAGCGCACATGAATGAATTCAACATTTGAATGCATGTTATTCATTAAAAAGAAGAGAATTCAAGGGCGAAGAAAACAGTTTTACTGAGCAGAAGTGTAATGGTCATATTTCAAGGGAAGGATAACTCAATTGGTTTGGGGATGGGTGATCACACTCAAGATTTTGAGCAGCTGATTGAGAATCTGAGTAATAAATAAAAATATGTGGATGTAACAAAGAAGCCAAATGTATTGAGAATAGAAACTGGTAGCATTGGAGCACCAACAGTCTCTATGATCTATGCTGAAAGAGAGATGGTATTTGCAATGTATCTACCTGTATATTTCCATGTATCCGCATCCCCTGAAACAATTGTATCAGTGCAATACAATTTTATCAACAGTGCAGTTCAATATATGTGGTTTTTGGTTATGCACATTGAGAGAATTCCCCATGATACCATCAGTGTATTGTATTTGTAAAGAATCTAGAGTTTAATGATTTAATGGTGCAAACAAAGGCCGGCACACTGAGAAGAAAACATCAGAAAACAATCTAAGAGAAACAATGAAAAAGGAAAGAAAGAGATAACCAAGGTTGAGTCATGAAGAGGTTGATGAATTGAGGAAGCTGAAGCAGACAGAAACAATAGGACAAGATGAAGGACAGGGACTGAGGAAGAAGAGTCAGCAAGATGAGAATGAGAAGGAATGAAGTTGGTCAGGTTCTCACCAGTCAGAAGAAGAGGTGAGTTGGAAGGAGTTGAGGAGTGGGCGAGTGAGGGAGATGAGGAGATAATGAGGAGGCAAGTGGGCTGAGTCAAGTGGGCTGAGTCAAGTGGTTTGAGGATTGAGACAAGATTGAAGATTGAGAGGGTGAAGCCAGATGAGTCTGGGCTGAAGAAGAAGGTGAGAAGAAGAGAAAGAGAAATGGAGGAAGGAAACTAAGGAAGAGAGAAAATGTCAGCTGGCAAGCAAAACCAAGTTACCCCTTAACTTGGTATTATTTTACTTTGCTACACCATCTGCAGTTTATCATTAGTTTCACTATTTTTACCCACCATCTACATTCATTTCAGTTACTTTATTATAAGCATACTTTACATATCCTTGTATCCAGTCAACCATAGCAAGCTTGATATATATAGTTGTACTCTCTGGACTTGACCGCTCCTCAGACTTTCAGAAGAGAAGACTAATAAACATACTTTTATTTTCCAAAACACCATTCCTCTTTATTTGAAGATGAATCAACACATTGCTACTTCAAATAGCCGGTTCCTCTCAAATCAACATATCACTGCTCAGAACCTCACAGGCCTGAAATTCTCAAACTTATCACCTGCTGGGTGTAAGTTCCTCTGGATCAGTACCATCTATGGCTAGGAGTATCCGGTACATACTGTTAGAATCTTCATCGAGTGGACTTAATCCAACCCGGAACAGCCCACAGCTGACAGAAAAGAAAAGGAACAATCTAGAAACAGGAGATATCACAGGCAAATCACAGATGACCAGAGCAGGGAATTTCTACAATTTTTTTCAGCGTTGCTATGATGTACTGGTAATACATTTCAAGCACCCCACAGCCCCAGTCTATAAGTATCAAGCGCTTCAAATGAATGATGAAACAGCCCAACAACTTCATTAAAATAATTGCGCTCATTTCCTTCAAAGAAGTTCTTGAAGAAGCGAGGATGCTGTGTGAAGTACCAATATCCTAATAATGAGGTTGAGAATTTGAAGAACTCTGGGACGGTGATTCCTTTGTACAGATTTTCAATCAGATAAATTTGTACTTGACCGAATAGACCTCTGAAATCAAGGAGATTACCAGCTTCTGGAATCTTCATCTGACCTTGAAAGTGACCAATTCCGAGGATTGGGAGGCTACAAGAACTTCCTAAAAAGGCGGTTTGATAAAACCAGGCCAGGAATTGATGGTGGGGAATTTGTGGGTGCCCAGGATGACGTGCCAATAATGATGCCTGTAGTGTCTTATGTAAATTATATGTCCATTCAAACAATATTTCAAGTCTATTTAAGATGTCTTCTTTGCCCAACACGTCTGAAGTGCTACATTTGAGAATTCTAATTGAATCTGTCACCAATGGATCAGGGGCAATGTGGATTGCAATGGGAAGGCCTTGGCAAATGATTTTACGTCGTCTGTTTCCACGCTTGGGAAATTTTTGGAATAACTGATCCACCTTATCCAGAGTGTTTTTTGCCAGAGGCGCCTGACTGTTCCCAAGAAGCCGCAGGTTGTTGCGCGGTGATTCTAAAAGTTTTCTTAAACTTTCAGGTAGCTGGTGAGTCAAAATCTCAGAGAGTGCACCAAGTTGGAAGCTGTCAATACTCAAGGCTGAGGTGATGTCTAGGGGAGCAGAATTCCAGTCTGGAAGGGGCTCCTTGGTGGATGCTGTTTCCCGGATGTCCCTGTGCATGACTCTCCTGAAATGGTCATCAGATTTGAAATGACTACTCCACACATCTATAAAAAATATCTTGTACCAGATCCCAACAACAGATACTGAGGTGGGGTGGGCTTCATAGGTGAGTTTGTTTAGGGTGAGCAATTTGATTATTTCAAGTTGAACTGGTCTGAAGCTCTTTGGAGTATAAATTGTATTTCCCTTTGGAAGTATGCCCACAATTGGTGGAGTGCCAATGGGTTCAAAGATTTCAGAGAGTAGCCATGTGAAAAGAGATTGACACCGTTTCCTTTGTTCTTCTGCCCCTGTTATCTTAATTCTGGCTAGCAATCTAAGGTGTGTGTATGTAACCCATCTGATCAAGGGTTTTAGTGCGGTCGCCAGGCCAGATGGTGGTTTCGCGTCTAGCGTAGTGGGGTCCAACAGACGCGAGACGCGGATAACTGAACGGGAGTTTGGGAGCAGCCAATCGTAGGATGCCAGCGGTAAGTTACAAAAGCGTCTGGCTTTGGTGAGTTGGAAGGAGCCCGAAATGGGGCATTTTTCTGTCATCTTTGCGTCCAGAAGCCCCATGAAATACTTGGCGGTAGATTCATGAAGACCGCATTTAGGAAACCGACGAGAAATTAGCGCCGTATCGGCTGGTTTCAGTTCAACCCACATCAGTCTAGGGTTAATCGAACCGCGCTGGTAATCGATCAGATTTTGTGATTCTACTTGGCTTGAGCCCTGACTTTCCTGCAGTGATTTTTCGGCTTCGTCTGCGCATCCATTATTAGGAGAGAAGTGGGGGTTTCCACATGTTCGACCCACCAGTTAGGTAAAGGAAAACACAGTCAGTGTAAAGTCAAACGGTCAATCACAGATAAACAGACAGACCTCGCGCCGCGTCGTCCGTCTCGCTGGTCACCAGGGGTCTTGGCAATGCCAATTCTTCTGGAGATTGGCCACCAGGTACAGATTGGCCGTCCACGCCTAGGGCGACATTGAGGTCAAATAGTTCTCCACTGCGCTCTGATGCTCGCAAACAAGACCCTGTATCAATTTACATACTGTTTTGCAGGCACCAGAGAGTTATCAAAACATTCTAGGGAAACACACCTGGTAACACATCCTGTGGTCTACTCGATACTAACTGTGGCGTTGTGTGGGAAGATCTTGACGATGCTGAAGTACCCTGAAACTGATGTGAAGGCTCGCCATCCATGTCCAAGGCAGCATTCAGATCGAACAAGCCGTTCGGTGGCTCTGATTCCCTTAGGGTCATGAGTTCTACTGCAGTTGCATGCGGTAGTATTGGCTTGTGAATGTAGAACCGGCTACGTTTCGGTATCTTTTCGCCTTCGTTGAGTATATGCTTCGTCGAGCCATGAGATCCAGGAAGAGCAGGCGGCGAGACCATGGGCCAATGTTTGATTTGATCACGTGGATTTGGAGGTTGCTGTCCCGACATACCGGCAGCATTACGACCTGGCCTTCTTCGCTTTCTTCCCCAGCTTGATGGCGGCAAGCTCTGCTGAAGCTGAATTGGGCAATCGAGACTGCTCAGGTGATTTGAGAGAATCTGCCCCGGCGGCCTGCTCTCCATGCACACTGTACGTTGGAAATTCGTTATCGGGAGGCATATGGTGAAGTAAAAGCAGAAGATCGAAGGACTCGCAATGCTTCGGATCATGATCGTGGATCTTTTGGTGTGATTGCTAACAGGCTGGTTTGGCAGAGAGTTCAAGCGACCGCTTAATTCCTCTGAGTGCTTAATTCTTCTGAGTCTATGTATGTGGCACCAACTGGTCGATATAGCAAAGTGTTGCCGCAAGAATCACAGATCGCTCAATCTGTAGGATCTGTGCAGTTGAAATGTTCAAGCTCTACCAGAGGCATCTGTAACGGGGCTCACAGGGTTACAGAACTGCGGGGCTGTAAGGCTGGCTGCGGCGTAGCGAAAGACACGAAGATGTTGGAAGAGATGTATATCTATTTCAATGAAGATGATATGATCATGAAATTTATAAGAGAGCCAACAACATATGACAAAGAGAATTATACACGAGTCATCTTGATTCGTGTACTAGGAGTAATGAATATGAGATGATCACGCGGGTGTTCTCGACGTGACTAACGGAAAGGATAGAAGAGACGGCAGCCTCTCATGGAGTCATGCAGGCCAAACGTCTAGCGTGACCCCTGACAGGGGGTCTATCGACCGAGGCCGGTAACCTGTTATCTCCGGACAGTATTGCCAATATGTACTGGCACGACTGCGCCGGAGATAGTGTAGCCCTGCTACACATCGCAGACTAAAGCAATCTTGAAGAGTAACCCAAACTCGGCGGCTTGAGCGATTCAATTGGACGATGGATGGTTTCGCATAAGGTTTTCTTTGTGTCAGGCTTCAGGAAACGGAAGGCAACGGAACCATGTATGCACATTCTGAGGATTCGCCTGCGATGCAAGGATGCTGATGCTGTATGTACCGCTATCGGAGCTGAAGGAATTTTCTCAGCCCTCAGG
>LUKR01001223.1:0-13970 GCA_019395275.1 Puccinia brachypodii
GGCCCTTCACGCCTCAGATTGAGGCGTGCACGTCCATGCACGCCCTGCTGGAGGCGTGCGTCTAGCAAAATTGGGGCGTGCATTTAGCCTGCCCCTATTTTACACATGATCTGTTACACATGATCTGTTATACATGATCTGTTATACATAACAGATCACACATAACCACAAGTCATTCCATCAAATTCCCTGCTCCTGCTCATTCCTGTGAGCACTCATAGGTACCCTCTTGGTTGTCCTTGTGTATTTAATGCCCTCATTCCCTGTGTTATCAAATCCCCAGAATATACCAACCCTGTGACAGACTATACACATTTGTACTAGTCTGACTTACAGCTCATATTTCACCCTTAACAATTCTGGATTACCCTCAACAATTCTGTTGAAGTATTTCTTATTGTTAACTTCTTAATCCCTCTGGGATTACTACGAACCTAGGTGGAGTTATCCCTGGATGCCTATTAACACCTAGTTTTGATTTGGATGTGCTTCACAGCAAGCCTCTCAGTTCAAGAATGTACTGATTGAGGCTTCTTTTTACAGGAATTAACCACGTCAAAACTCACCTTTATTCTTTCATCAAAGTGCTAATCACTACTGTACAGCTACATTGGGTGTTTGGAGTAACAATGTTGGGTGCCGGCCAAGGAATTTGGTAAAAATATGGGAAACTTTGGATACAAATGGGGAAGGTGGTTGATTGAAATTTGAAGGAGACAGGAATCAGGGCCAATGTTTCAGGTTGATTGAGTGCAGAGATATGTAGTGAGGAGAGGGTCTGGAAAATTGTGTCAGTATCAAGTTTTGGTCTGATATCAGTGTTTGGTAAGGCCAGTGGTGTTGGAGGAGGTGAGGGGGGTAAGGGTGGTAATCTTGAAAGTTGCCAAATTTCAAGTTTGTGCTGTCTCTCTAGAATCAAGGGACCTTGACGTTTCCAGGTTGGAGGCGGTAATGGACCAAATAGTTGTTCCTTGGTCAATAAGGCCCATTTATGTGTGGGTACCATACATTGGTGAAGGAAAACGGTGTAGTTGGTGGGTAGAGCAGACTCTTAATCTGTTGAGCCTAAGAATTTGATGTGGTTCATTGCTCCTGTCCCTCTGCCTCCTGAATCTTGCGTACTCCAAAGGTGGAGTTTGCACACCCACTACAACAGCTTTCATGAGAATGTGCAATAGACTTCTCTTACCGGGATAAAACTTCTTTTTTTTCTATCTAAGTTATTTTTCTTTCTCTTAGCAACATGTTTGTATGTTTAGGCAAGGGGGGGGGGAGTGTTGTAAACTAGGTATTAGGTTACACATAGTGACACCTTAGTGACACTCAGGTCCTGCTAAGACCAGATATAGAGAGAGAGTTTTGGTACTCCGTACCGGATCTCACTCTCTCTCTGTGTTTGTATGTTTTCCTTTTACTCTCTGTCTCTCATACGGAAATACATAGTCTTTCCACTTCACACTGTACCAAAATAAAATATTAACAATGATTAAACAAATGACAAAAAACGGGAGGAAAATACTTACAAATGGAAATCCTGTTGATATTCTGGATATGCTTATATCCAGTACAGTATGCTTCCACTATAGTTATGCATTTGGCTTTTTATTTATTCCATCTGATCTCAGATTCAGGAGCTCTCTCCTCTTTCAATACAAACCACATTTTCTCTCAGTGTCAGCTCCTTTGCCACAAGATATTGTCTGTGACATTCAGTCCCTGCAGCCCTGTGCCCCTCAAAAAATCCTGTAAAGAGGAGATGAGTCAGTCAAAGAGTACTACTTATTTGTCAGCCTTAGAAGCACTACCACGCGCCCAATAGTGGGGTTCACAATAAGCTTTTTGCTTCCTGAACCCGGCTTAAATTTTGCCTGAATTATAAAATCCTGAGCTTAATTTAAGCGCAGGATTTGGATTCAGGAAGCGTTAAGTATTCCTGAGCTCAGGAAGCTTTAAGGGTTCCTGGGATGAACAAGCACTTAATAATTTTCCTTGCTCTGTTAAATATGAAGCTTAATTCTGATTAAAAGTTAATCCCAGGTTTGAGCGCTCCCAAATACTGAGTAGCTTAATTTTTTTCCTGACAAAATTGTATTGTGAACTCCGCTAATAAGACTGCAACAATATTTAAGAGAAATAACAATTAATATAACACTAACTGTAATAAATATGTACTAATATATAAATAATCATAGAATAATAAAATACAAACTCAGTAACCACGTGCGCCTCATAAATAATGAATGATTATTCACTTTACACAAATCCCACGGGCAAATCAAACACAACGACGCGGCCCGCAGCCAAGAGATGAATTCACACATGGGAAAGAGAGTAATAATTCAAATTATTACTAAAATATCAATAAGAAGGTAGGATATTTGAACAAAACCAAAGAAACTACGCTGAAACTGTAGCCCAGAAATACAAGCCTCTCCTCAAGAACAGGAGAAGGACTTTTTCCCACTTTAACACTAAACTTTGAACCAAGAAACCTGAAATATTCAACCTATTTCTGCGCTACAAATCTCACTGTTCTCCACCCCACCACCAAACCGTGCCAAGGGATAAATAGTAAGCTTTGTAGTTTTCTTTGTTAGACTAAACAGTGATAGTCAAAGCTTTCTTCACCTTTCCTATAGCTGCGGAGAAGAACTTTAGCTCTGAATAACTATTATTCTCTCTTACAGCCAAGCTTAGACTTGTGGATCCTTATCATTCTACTCTCTGGATTACTCCTGAAACTTACTGTAAGTTTCAGACCTAGTATTACTAGTTTAGATCTATACGAGTAATAATAAATTATTATTATTACTACTATTTCTCTATCATTATTTCTCTCTTCTCTCTTTAAATCATCATCTATCAAGTTTTTGGGGATTAAATGTCAAAGCTCCATAGTTTTCTCTTTAAAGACGCTTTGTAGACCATAGTTTACATTAAAAATTGAGTGGTATCTTTTATATAAGATAGCCATTACCTTAGTTATTTTTACATAAACTAAGAGGCTAGTGACACACAGCTTTTACATCCCTTCCCTTTAGGAATTAGACTATTCAGGCATCCTATAAATAGGACTAAGAACTTGTTTATTTAGTTATTATAGTCTACGTAGTTCTTTTATTTCTCATTTGTTACTATTTTGTTTATTTTCCCATCCTCTTAAGTAATAATTTTATTTTTTTATTTTTTTTATTAAGAGTACTACCTGAATATAGTCAGTTCTAGTCCACTTTGGAACATAAGAACCCTGAAATTATTGATGATCTTCAATCCAACCCAACAAGGATTCCTCAAAGCTGGAGGATACTTGGGATTCAAGACAGCGGTTGATAAATGTTTGGTAATCTGGTTGATTAATACTACAATTTTTGACAATCAACCAGAGCCTACAATCAAAATTTGTAATGTGATCTCATAGAAAAAGTTAAAGACTTCCACCAAATCACATGCCAAGGCCAAGTCTGACTTGACCATGTAATACTTGTGGTCAAGACCTACCTTTGGAGTTGCTGCCATTCAAGACTTTAATGGACAATATAATATATTTCAGTTTCTTGGGTTAAGAAGTTGTGACCCAGATATAAGAACAACTCACATTGCGGGTTCACACCTAATTATACTTTGGAGCTGTGCATTGGTTGAATTCCATTGTGTCCAAACATCTCTCTCAATGCTATGCAGAGTCTTGCAGCCTTTCTCCTGGAATATCTCAATAAATTTTGGCTTTGAGTTCAGAGAGTATCTTAGCTTCTTGGCAATCAGACAAAAATGTAGCCAGATTGAGCATTGGTAGAGGATTGGTAGAAATGACTGGATTAAAATAAATCAGGGAGGACTTACTTTGACCAAAGTTTGTTTGCATAATTTGCTTGTGTAGCAATCACCTTCATCTTCAGTGTCCCCATTTTATCTATTGAACTTTTCAGCATTGTCCTTGTCCGTTAAATCAATCTGTAGAGAGGGGGAAAAGTAAAACAGTGTACACTGTCCGCTTGGCTACCAATTTGGTACTCTCCTATCACTCTATAGCCTGCACAACCCACAACAAAATCGCCCTTGCTCAATTTGTCACCATGCACCAATGATGGGAAGTTACATACATTACAGTATCTGGGCGGATTTTTGTAATGTAACTTCCCAGCGTTGACAGATAAAACATTATTGTTATCTAGTACACACACCTTTGTTACTGCCCATATAACGTAACAAGAGGATTTTACTCCTTGTTACAGGGAAATTTAACATGGATAACACGTTTTCCGCGTTTTCCAAGGTAAAAACCACCCAAGAAGGGTCAAAACCCCTAGTTGTCTGTCCAATATCCACCCAGTTTGGCGGTGGGTAACATAACGGAGCTAAAAAAAAAAAACATCAAAAAACTGCAAAGATAATGTAATGGTGAGGCGGTTGCAGTTGTTATAACAATAACTGAGCCAATTCTGTTACATTATTGTTACATTGGTGTTATCTCCAACGGAAATTCCCATTGTTGCATGCACTGAGATGGCATCTTCCTCAAGGGACAGTCTGAGATGCATGCACACCAAAAAGGGGAATCAGAAAAATTCAAACCAGGCTGTTCAGAGGAGGTTAAGTAAGTTACACTTTGATTTGTGCTTCAGGATTACCCTCCTCCAACAAATTGTCTTCATCATCAATAGATGTAGATTTGTCATTTCCTGTTCTTATTCTTCTGAGTTCCAAAATGGCAAAAGATTCCCTGGGCAATCAAGTTCATGATGTGAGAGAAGCATCTTATTCATTGTGTCTTGCCTTGAACTGTGGCCACTTGAGTTTCTTAAGTTCTCTAACCATCACTTCATTGTTTGTTGTGTTATCGCTTAGAACTCCACAGATATACACAAAGATTTCCTCTGTCAGCTTTGGAAGTTAACATCAAAAAAACTGTTAGGCTTACATGTTGTTTAATCCCAAACGGTCAGACAACTTATTGGTCAATATTGGCCATGTAGTTGCCAGTGTACCTATGAGAAAGTTGAACAAAGTCCATTGGCATTGACTCAAGTTCAAACTTGCCAGTCTCTTCTAGTTCCTTCAATCAATAAATCACCACACCAAGGATATCAAACCCATTGGGGGACTGCCATGCATCAACACCAAGGTATAATGCACCCTTGTGTGCCTAGAAGATAGTGATTGGGAAGGGTTAGTGTCAGCCACAGAGCCCATGTCACAGTACCTGACATGTCCCAAGTAACTGCAAGTTACACAACCTCAACAGATACCCCCTCTTATCTTTAACTCTCACTTACATTAACTTATCTTTCCATTACAGTACACTACATTCCCTTATTGTTACCTCCTTGCAGTGCCCATACAATATTAATATTGTATTAACACCCCTGATTATTATTGACCCATTCAAAAGTTAAATATTATGTATCATTATTCAGATTATAATAATCATATTAACCTCTGACACACCCAGGAAGATCTTCCACTCTTGGATCAGAGTTAGCCCAGAAATTATCCCAAGGACTAGCTGAACACATCTAATAGTCTAGATACAAGTAATGAAATAAAATGAATATGAAATGTATTTGAAAAAGAATCAAATTTGAATAAAGTATTTGAGAAAGTGTTTATGTTGGAAGATGAGTAACAGAAAATTGACTGCTAATTAAGTATGCATAGAGTATATGGGAGACAATAAAGACTAAGACCAGGGCTTGATGACTACAAGGATTAATAGCACTAGATTTCATAACAATATACCACTTGGACTACTTAATTAACTGCAACACTAGCTTAGTCTCTAAATAAGCATAAATAATAGAGGAGATAGAGTTGAAGAAAGACGAGACTTTGGGGATGATAGAAGGAAAGGTCAGAATTCCAACAATCATCATACAGCAATAGCACTTCACTCAACTTCTAAGATATTCTCAAAAAGCTTAACTTTAAAATGTCTCCTTCTCCAAATTCAAAAGCACAACCCTTGAAGCTCAACACTTCAGCATTGCATTTTGGCTAAGATCACAATTGCACAAACTAGTAAAAACTTTTAAATAAGCTCTTTGATTGTGTCACTTTTCATTAGCATTGCAACTACTCACACACATGCTATTCTGAGAAAATTCCTCTAAGCGCTTCAAACTACTTCAAAACTACTTCAAATATACTTGGAACCCAATCTGTTTAGCCCTTAACCTACCCGGCCAGATTGCTGCACAACTTCAAGCACAGACCTCAACATCAAGCACAGACCTCAAATTTGAGCACAGACCTCAACTTTGAGCACAGACCTCAACTTTGAGCACAGACCTGGTTCATCTTTGAGTAACCTCACTTGACACTCTCAGCACAGTCCCTCTGGTTAATTAGTTTCCTTCCTAATTCTCCAGTCAGCTCCCCAAGGTGTTCAGCTCTTTTCTTTTCTTCTCTTATTTTGTATATGTCACTATGCCTCTTGCGCTTGTACCTCTGTTCTATGAATAGCCCATGTACTTGCCTATGTTTTCTTCTTTTCCCTCATCAAAATAAGATAATATTTTTCACTGAATTACCCTTGCCTTCCTGTGCCTTTCCATTGCAAACCCTCATTGTGTTCTTACTTGAGTCCCAATTGCCTCACACTTCTTTCTTCAAAGTAGAAGATACTTCAAACCAGCCCTCTCCAGCTGTTAGTCTCTGAAACTCTCTTCCTACCCCCCTCCAGTGCCCACCCATTTGTCTGCACCAAACAACGTGACAGGATATCAGGCTAAACCTTGTTTGGGTGAACCCCGGTATCAGAGGAATGGAATAATGACCAAGTGGCAAGTATCTATCAAACTGGTCATTTATTTCTCCACATAAATGAAGGGGGGAAAAGAGCATTCCACCCAAATGGCGGCTGAGGGGAACACAGAAGAGCCTCCTATGGCTGATTGACCTCACTTACTGACAAGGTGAAAATGATAAGAAGGTCAGAATCTAATGGGAAAAACTTAAGAGCTGATATAAAGCCAAGAAGGTTAACAAAACAACATGATGTTTGCTTCAAACTAATTTGGACACTGATCTTTGGGTAAATATGTCAGGAATAGTAGTCATGGAGTCAGTCTTTTCCATTTCCTTATGCTTTACAAGTTTTTTGTTTTTGTTTTTGCTTTGACAATGTGGTTATGACGAGTAAATTATCTAAACTTCCTTGTTTTTTGGTTCTTGATTAGGTATAACGCCATCAGGATTCAAGAAACTGATGAGGCATAAGTTTAAGATGGATGAGTTGTTTGAGAACAAAAAAGATTTTGTTTGGAAGGTCAGTAAGCAGAATGCTGATGAGAGCATGAAGATGTCCAGAAAATAATAATAATAATGAGGACGAAACTCAAGGTCAGGTCCGGTATACACGTCCAAGTAATTCATCCATACTCCAAACGGATCTTCGCCCTCTATGTTATCAACAAGACCAACAACATCGTCGTTTTCATCTTCATCTGCTTGTCCATCCTCATCATCGTCGTCGTCGTCATGTTTACCGCTCTTAACAGCTCGAGGAGGTTTGGTAGAGGCACGAGTTGTTGGATTTAGATGTGACCCCGATTGTTCATCTTTCTTTGTCTCTGAAACCATACCAACAGAGTCGAATTTTTCATCTCCAGTGATCGGCTGAGTGGGCTTTGAGTTGTGAGACTCGTTTGATGATTGACTAGAAGATTGGTTAAGAAAGATTCTTTTGAATAAAGTGTCCAACTTGAAGCGTTCGAAGAGAGCTTCGAATCGATCGCACTCTATTGAGTCCCAAATCATCAACTGATCATCCTCTTGATCATGACCTTTAGATCCGCCTTTCTTCTTTTGTTTTTGTTGGATGGTTTGCTTATTAACATGTTGAATTTTTTTGTTATAGCCGTGAAAGTATAGTTTACGTAGGATCAGTCCGATCCCGGGTGCCTTGGGTATGCTAATTTTTGTCGGCCCGTAGAGTTGATTGATGATTGTGGCTGGAGTTCTAGTCCTACAGACCAAGACGAGCAAGCCGATCATTTTTCGCTGAAAGATTGAAACGGGGTTAGCGAAGATAACTCCTGGTGAAGGATTGAACAGGGTGAAAGAGACATACGATTTGATGTAACATGAAGCTCTGGCCGTGGAAAGTGATCGAGATCCATTCGGTTGGTAGATTCTCGAGATCATTATCATCATCATCACGATTGGAGCTGGAGCTGGAGCCACCGACCAAGAACGGGTCAGAGACCGTAAAATCTTTCATGATCCTGACCGCATTGCGTTCAGTGAATGCTTTACCGACGGTCAAGTTATGAAAGTTATGGGTGCCTCTGTATTGATCGAGGACAGATTTGATCCGATCGATCATCAGTTTTGATATCCGATAACTTCTCCGTTTCTCCGTCTGGATTGATTTAAAGTCTTTGTCCAATAAGTCTGAGTGCACATTCCACCAATTAGCCTCGGGATCGTCTTCGTCTTCTTCTTTGGCCTCATCTTTCGAGCCGGTTTGTTTGAGCTTGTTCAATCTCTGATGGAGTGGTGAGCCTGGTTTAGGCGGTAAGAATAGCCAGGTGGGTAGTGAGTATTCGTAGACTCTCGAATCACATAACGAGCGAGGGTTGAACGAGTTTTGGACACGGATGATCTCCCAGACCTTGAGTTCGGATGGTAGAAATCGATTGATGTGTTTGATCAATGGGAAGTACGAGGTTTGTGAATGTTGTTCTATTAGGGATCGGTGTAGTGAATCGAATTCGCTATCCTCTTCATCCTTCTTGTCGTTTTGTTCGATCTCTGGTGGATTTAGGATCAATTTTAGTGATATCAGGTTACAGCACGCCGATACGTTGGCATCCGTCCGGGCAGCTCTCTGTAGCCCGACCTGGTTTATGATTGATTGATTTAGTCCGCTACTCTTCTCTTTTTCTTTTTTTTTGTACGTGTTGTTAGACTGCTTACCTTGTTGGGATGGGATGAGTTATCCTGAGTGATACAACCAGCTCGAACGAACGCGTTGAAGAGTGTGCCTTCGATTGTCTTTGTGTTTGGGTTAATCTGGGATCCTTGATAGCCTCTACCGTAGTAGGCTATCATGATGGCCACCCTGCGCTTTGGTAATCTGCTGAGTCCATCGATTGCTTTGGTAGTCCGCTGTGGTTGTTGTTCTGGTTCTGCTGAGTCCCGTTTCCTCTTTTGTGGTTCTTGGTTGGTCGAGGCCATCTATTTATAGCTTTTCTCTTCAAGTGGCCGTGTTTTTTTTTCAGGCTGGTTTATTCTTCTGCCCCGCTGCTGCTCCGGCGGCCCCCGCTCCGTCTCCTCCGCCATCACTTTTTTCACGCGGATTTCATTTGATTAATTGCGGGGAAATGGCTTATGTCCTCCAACTGGTCGGACATCCAAATTGCTGTGCAAGCTCCAGTTCGAACGAGAGTGATCCGATCAAAGTTTTTGATCTGGGGAATGGGAATCATAAGCCAACGATCGAATTAGCCCATTCTCAGCCAGGCAGGGTCAACCAGCTCAAGAGCACCAGTCTACACTCCCTACTCATCGGCTGCTTCTCTTCTTCCGCCACTGTACTCGGCTGGGATATCCGATCAGCCGACCGTCAACCCACCATCCAACTAACCGGCCATTCATCCACCGGTTTCCTCTCACTCGACCAGTCCCCGGATTCCAATCTAATCGTCGCAGGCAGCTCGAATGACGATGAGTCAGGATCCCCGAGTCAGATCGAGCTGTTCGATCTGCGGGGAACGGACCAATTGTCTTGCTGTGTCTACGATCAGGCGCACTCAGATTCGATCACCAATCTAGAATTCAAACCTTCCTGCTCGGATCATCAGCTACTTTCAGCCTCAACCGATGGACTTCTGGCTTTACACGATACAAGACTGGCTGACCAAGATCAATCAATCCTTTTCACTTCCAACACCGGCGCCAGTATAGCACATGCCCGATGGCAACCGGATGGCAAGACGATCTGGGCTGGCTCGGATATGGAAACCCTCAGCCAGTGGGATGCCGATCAGGTATGAAGAACTATCACATCATCCATCGTCAGATAATCACGTGTGGCTTATAATAGCCACTACTCTCTTCTTCCCCGCAACCAGTTATCGCTTATCAAAGATTACGGCGATCTCAGACAGGGCAGTCTCGCCAAGCCGGACCCAAGTTGGGAAGAGCCAGTTTCTTATCTCATCAACCTGGCCATCCCATCACCAACGCAGTCGGCTTACTTTGCCGGATCACAATCGTCAGCCGTCTCGAGACCATCTGTTTATCATATTCTGGCTGCTCATGTGTATGTGTTTCATCCCTTCTCAGCGGCAATGTCGTCTTGGTAGACACAACCGATCCTGAGACCGAGCAATGGAATGTACTGGGATCGTTCAAGAACGGCCATACAGAAATGGTGCGATGTGCCACACTCGAGCCACAGGTTGAGTCGCCATCATTTTATCTAGGAAAGAAATTTGTATGAGCTAACATTATCCACACGTAGAATGGTCTGGTGCTTACCGGGGGAGAAGACGGGCGGATTTGTATCTGGTCAAGCGATCGAGACAATGAGCCAAGTTTTCGACTGATCGATCGCTTCAATCCATTTAATAGTCTTGTCCCGCAAAACACACCTGCTCCTAAGCCTGACTCAAGTCTCAAGACCCGCTCCTCAAAAGATCATCGGTACAAACCGTATGATCGTCATTAGAAAAAGAGATCATTGACATTGGGCAGATTTTTAGTTTCTTGTCTCTTTCTTGGGCTAATCCTTTCGTTGTCCATCTTATCCACATAGGGAGCACGTCTCCCTCTCTCTGGAACCTGTGGATGATGGAGTTCCTTCCACACAAAAATGCTAACTGCGTGCAATCTCTGAACTTACACCAAATAAGGTAACATTACTTGCTTATCCAAAAAAAAAGTTGGACCTAATCAACATACTGCAAAGTGGTTCATCATTGTTTATCATAGAACGAAATCAAGCCCACATCCGAGGGTCCCAAGATTAGTCAGAATAGATCATTACACGTGTTCGACGAGCCCGGCACCCCGCTAGGTCCGCATCGCGGCACTCGTGGGACAGAGTCTGTTCGATGACTGGTCTGGCCGACATCCTGGTTATTCTCACTGGCAAGGCTTGAAGGAACCAGGAGGTTGCCGGCACTAGTGGCGCGCTTCACACTCGTGCGGGTGACGATTTGCAAAAACCAGAAAATTAGATGACAGAGTGGTCATCGACATGTCAGCCGCCTGGCCCGAGTGATTTAAGGAGTGAGAGCCCCAGAAGTCACCCTTCCGAATCAGCACATATGTACCGCGAACCAACGGGTCGGTCAAACCGGCACCTGGCAGTGACTGTAAATCCATTCATTCATGAGGCAGAGGTGGCAAGCATTACGTATTGAGTCACCGGCCCGGGCAGCCCTGTCCATGAGCGGTACAGGGTGTTTCAAGAATTGTTGGTCAAGGCACTGAAACGCGCTTATAACCATCTCCACCAGCGAGGCTCCTCAAGGTGCGATTCCGAGATGAACCTCGGTGCAACATCACATGCAGACGTGGATATTGAAAGCTTTGCCTTGCTTCAATCTCAAGCTAGCCGAGTGGGTGCAATCGATGAGGCCCGACCTGTCACCTGACCTCTTCCTTTGATAGCGGGCCGCCTGCCTGCTTCCACTCCCGCTGATACATGCAGATGACTCAGTTTGTCCAGCGTACATGGCCCATTCGTAAACGTATCGGTGTTGAGGGACATGCTCTCACATGTTTCAGCACCAATTATCGTGGTTCCAGTTAAACATCAAGTGTATGCCCCGGGCATCATAACAATTATCCCTTGGTCACACAGATATACACTGCCACGCTCTGAATACAAAATTATTCGGAGTGACATCCATGTGATGGTGCACTCGTCTTTTCCCCTTCTTCATTCATTCTTTTGATAAAAAAAAACTCGCAGTGTGATCACTGACCCTTCACCCCTTAACCAGCCGCCTCCAAGCATTGAAATAGTGAATAGCAAGTGCTTTGCCTGATTCAGATTCGGCAAACGGTTCGAAAATGCCATTTCGGCGACGGCAGACTACTCGTCATGTTTCACATCCACCGCTGGCCGTCCATTTCGGCCACTCCGCCTTCCACAAGATATTATCGTTGGTGTGCTTGACACTTCTAATAGTCGAAATAGCTTTGGTAGAAATCCAGACAATGTTCGTCAGGCAAGCCGCGTCCGAGACTCGAATTTTACATCCTTTAAGCAGTACGAGTGTGGTCCTCGAGCATCCGCCTTCCCCCCAATACTTTCGCGGGGGAGAGGCACCTCCAGTACTCGATAATGAACACCCACAAATTTATACGCCCTATCCCTATTCGCACATCGACATTGGAAGGCCAGTACTCGATCATAATGGCCAGCGGATTGTTATCCCCTACACCGACGATGAAATTAGACTAGCCCTCGGCCATGGACGTCAGCCGCCGTCCGTTCAACCCCCCGTCCCACAGCAGCCTGTCAAACCAGCGGTAAAACCAACAAAGATTGCTTCGCCCACAAAACAAGATAAGAAGCCGTCCGGCTTTGCCAAGATCAAAAGCCGAATCAAAGAGCTGTTGCGAAAATTCAAAGAGAGACTCTCCATAATCTTCGGATTCGGCCGACGGAACAAAAATCAACGTAAGTGTCGGTGATTAATAATGATATTATAGGACTCTGTTGGCACCCGGATGATTGTTCTGACCTTCTAAGACCTTTTCTGTCTTTCTTAACCAGCCTCTAAAGGGGTCAAGTTGGACAAGCCTCCCTCCACAGGACCCATCAGAACAAACCAAGCAACTCCTGCACAGCCCATCATTCATGCAAATGAAGTAAACAGTCCACCACGTCACAGCCAGAGCAGTGCCCACTTGAGCGATTCTTCTTTCTCCACCTCCTCCACTGGTGCTTCGCATCATCCGAGTTCCAGTTGGGGATCCTTTACAGACTCGAGTCCATCGGCAACTCCACCGGGCACTCCACCTCGACCCGCGGGTCCTATACATGGTAGTGGTGACGCACTGCGCAAATTGGAAGGTACAAAAATAGTCATTAACGAACCTACATCCGGTCAGTGGGTTCGGGTCCCATATTTACCGGGGTATGTCAAAACACAAGGATTTATAAGAGGAGATGGGAAGTGTTTGTTTAGGGTATTGGCTCACTTATTGTGGGGAGATCAAGAGAGGTTTTCGGAGGTCCGGGAAGCGATAATCCAACACATAAGAAACCACCCACAAGATTTCGCAGACACTTTGATTGGTGAGGAAGACGGGGCAGTTTTACTGGAAAGCTATCTTCGTACATTAGAGAACGGAGGATGGGGGGGTGATCAAGAACGTGCAGCCTTTGTAAAAACTTATGGGAAAAATTTGGTGGTTGTCTCCAAGACGGATCGTTCCGTGCTGGCTACTTTGCAAGAACCAGCCATCCGCAAGACTGACGAATACCACGCAATTTTGTTAGAACATGACCATTATGAGCTGTTGAAGAAAGGTAAGCATGTCACTTTTAGCCTGAACGATATTCTCTGAAGAGCCGCTCAGGCTAATCGTCATTCTCTCGTGCCGTGATTGACTTTGGCCTATTTTCTACATCCTGCCATCATGAAGACCCCAGCCCTTACTCGCATTCAAACATACGCGCAAGCCCAGAAAGAGCTAATACCATTTAAAAATCAAGTCGCACACCCAATACAAGCAAATTGAAGCAGCTGGACACCCGTTCTATCCACCCGGATCACTCTTGAGTTTTCCGGATCTTTTGGGCGCTGCATTGCTCCCGCAAATCAGATTGATACAGTTTTTAAACAGGTAATCCTGTTTTCACCTTTCAATCTTAATTTAGTTCAAATCATGTTTTGTATCGTATTATATAGTATAATCTAGCATCACTTTCTTTCTTTTAAATTTATCACATCTCCTAAAGCCAAACACACTTGGTAGGGGATATCAAATGTGAGAAATCACAAATC
>LUKR01001224.1:3484-13968 GCA_019395275.1 Puccinia brachypodii
ACAAGTATAAAGATTGATTGTTCCATAGCCAACTTCAAAGAGATTTCTTAGTTGGTACACAGCTGATCCAAGACAACAGATTGAAATAGCTAGCTGGATGGGTAGTTCTTTTTGAGGATTATAAGAGGCATTGTAGAAGATTGGGTTTGGTTCAAGAAGTTGAAGAAGATTGAGAAAGCACGGAAATTTCATTTGGAAAAGTTGTAAAAAGCTGGCGTCAGGTAATTCTTGAAGGGCTAACATGTTGTAACAAGGATCAAATTGTGCTGTTGAGCGTCAAGGTTTGAGGTGTTCTTTTTGAAGCTGATACAAAGAAAAATAATAAAAATCTTCAAGGTTGGAGTTATCCTCCAAGTCCAATTCCAATAACATGGCCATTGCAGCGGTATTTGTTGAATGAATGATTAATTTTCTTTCAGATACTTTTGGCATGTTTGCATGTGTGAAACTTTCTTTTAGTGCAAGAGTTATGATCAAGTGTGTAAGATTGGAAGAGTGGGAGTGACGCTTGAGTGCTTGAGATTGGTGGAAAAAACAGGATAAATTGAATTGACAGATTTGTGTGGAAAACCACTGTTATATTGTTTTTGAAATCCACTTGCTTATGGGCTGGTGGATTTACAAAACCTGTTGTTTACAAAGTGTGGATTTGATCAAAAATAATTGACAGGTTTGTAATAGTGGATTTCAAATATTTGATACCCTCTAATAACTAGGATAAAGTAAACTGGCAGATTTGTGGGGAAAAACAAGGATATATGGTTTTTGAAATCCACTTTCTTATGAGCTGGTGGATTTTGGAAACCTGTCGATTAGAAATGGTGGATATTAAAAAAAAAATGATGGGTTTGTAATGGTGGATTTGTCATATTTGCTACCCCCTCTTGTTAATTTTGTACATTTTTACTCTCAAAAATATTAATAACTGTTTTACCTTTCAGAAAATGTAAAATATTTTTGCATATTCTTAATCTAAGCATAATTTAACCTATTTTCACCCACCAGTGGTACCCCTGATTTACCACTCCTTCTGTTACTTTACAGTAACTCAGAGCACAGTTAACCCTTGAGTAGAAGCGCTCTTGGGAGTGCACTTACAAACATATTGTATATGCTTACACCCTTTTCTGAAATCAAAAATGAGGTGTTGTGTACGTAGCAGAATTTAGCCCCAACTGTGTTACCATTGCTCCAAGCCCACGCCAGGTGTTACGTCACAATGGACGGAGGTACTGCTTATGACCTTGTGGCATGTACACAGCTGTGTTACAGCACGGGTAAACATGTAAAAAAGTTTCAAGAATAATCTAGTATATTGATAAACTAGGTTTCCGCTTTTAAAACCTAAAATACATATTAAATCATGTGTAACTAGCCCATTGAAAAAGCCTTGTAGCCCATTTTTGGCCTGGCCACTCCTACTGGCTCCCCATTGAGACTTAACAGCTGGTTAAAAAAGCCACATACCACAAGTATTATGCTTTGAGGCGCTTCAGAACAGTGCCAAACCATAGTAACTATCCCTGTATCCTTCTGTACATGTGTAACGAAGCTGGGCCAGCCCATAGTCATTTTCAGCTTGCTAGTGTATCAGAGACAACCTGGACAAGTAACAAAACATTTTCATAAATGATTAAGTCCCCATATCTCATTGGTCTTAGGGATATCCTGAATTGTTATTCCGGAATCTGTCTTCTCATGAAAAATAACATAGGGTCACCAGCTGGAAGTAGCCATTTATTCCTACTGCTTGACCTATTTTGCATGTGTCCAGATGCCTTGGAGGATATCATTTGCCTTTTTAGAAGAAACATCTCCAGAGAAGCAATAAATTATTGGCAGGGGAAAATATTGTGAAATGATCAGTTGAATTGCAAGTTCTCATACAGACACATGATGTGATTAATTGAAGTTCACTCACGCATCATTACTACAAGCAGCAATAATGATTTCATCATTACTAACCCTAAAAATTACACCATAACCACAAGTTAGCAAAGTAGCCCAGGAAGTTATATAAGGACCACCAGTTCCCCCCAGATTTAGATTAGATAGTTTAGAACCCCCCTTCCATTATTTGACAGTCATTGAGCCCACTTATATTCATGCTATCTGTGCTCATGCCTTTCAATAATTTTATATTCTTAATCCACAGGATTTTAACCCTTCCCACCCATCTCTAATTCATCACCATCATATTTGGGAATCCTATTATTTACCTCTATTCTTGAAAGTATTTTTCTCCAAAGCTCAGATATAAGTACTCCTGGCATTCCTTAATCCCATTTGTTTAAAAAAATTTGTACATGATCAATCCCCTCCTTCAAAAATTTTTCCTCCCTCAAAGCCACTTTTGTTTCTTGGTTTTGAACCTTGCTCAGACGCAATGTGTTTTCTTGATATTCAATCTCGTCAAATAGTAATCAGTCGTGATTTTACACCTTCTATACTCTCTTTTCCTTATAATTCAAAAAGTGCCATGATTAAGTTGACCTCAACTTTGCCCAAATCATGCGCATCAACTCAAAACAAATATGTTTACATTCATATTCCAAAAAATAAATCTTCATCTATTCCTTTTCCAATGACTAATTCTCCTATTCAGACTCTGCCTCAGAACTCCCCTCTGTCTCCTGTCACTGTTCCATCTGATCCAATGCCTGCTGCAACTGAATCTGTTACTCAAAATGATGACAATCCTCCAACTTGTTTGACTAAGCGTTTTGTGTACAACTGGGTTCCAAAGGATCAAAACACCCCTAAAGATATCAGCTCAAATATTGATCCATCTAACATCATTGAAGGATCTCGCCCTAAGAATGATACTCTTCCAGATTTTAATATTGCTATTGAGTGTGAATTTCTGGTGCTGAATCTAACCCAATTGATATCTATGCATGAAGCCATGAATGATGCGGAGCATTTACCCAATTGGGATGAAGCACTTTCTTCCAAATTGAACTCGTTACAATCTAAAAATACCGGCATTCTTACTCCTCCACCTGATGATGACAAAATTATAGGAGGAATGTGGTTGTTGACTCAAAAACAAAATTATTCAACACAAAGCTTGCTGGGTTCTATTTGGAAATCACCAAGAACATATGCTTCATTATTTTGAAACATATTTGTCATTAGCTCAAAACAAATCACTTGAAATTATGTTATCACTCACAGTTAATAACAATCTGGAAGTTTTTCAATTCAATTTTCAAACAGCTTTTTTGTATGGCAACATCAACGCTTCAAGTTATGTCTCACAAGTACTTAGTTTTGAAGATCCAGATCCAACTAAGAAGGGATATGTATGGAAACTTCAAAATTCTCTTTACGGTACAAAACAAGCACCTCAAATGTGGAGGGCTCATCTAGTTTTGACTCTCAATTTGTTAGGATTTATGCCATCTATCATTGACAACGCTTTGTTCCACAATTTAGACAACTCAATTTTACTTCACATGCATGTTGATGGCGGATTGATTGTTGGAAAATCAAGATCAGCAATTATTCATTTTCTTGATAAACTTCAAAAAACATATAAATTGAAAATCAAGGAAAATCCTAATCAACATTTAGGTTACAATCTTTTCTGGCGAGATCATGGTTCTCTATTTATTCATCAATCAAATTTTACTGAAAAAATTCTTGATGAATTGGGAATGACAAACTCAAACTTGGTCAAGGCACCTTCTCCACTGAATTTACATCACGTGATTGCGTCTGAAACACCTCCCTTTGACATGAAAACTATGCAAAAAGCTGTTGGAATACTAAATTATCTGGCACTTCATACATGTCCCAATATTGCTTTTACGGTAAATATTCTTGCTCAATTTTTGTCTTCTCCAACTCAAGCTCACTGGTCAATTATAAAACATCTAATGTGATATTTGCGAGGTTCTTCAGCTATTGGTATAAATTACTTGAAAGGCTCTTTGGTAAATGTGCTCTGTGGATGGGCCAATGAGGATTACGGCACTTCTCTAGTAATGAAGAAATTTATTTCCATTTATGTTATAAACTTCTTTGGGAATCCAGTTTCCTGGACTAAGAAGAAACAATAAGTTGTGGCTTAGTCAACAACGGAAGCCGAATCCATTTCTATCAACAAATGCAAAAAACAGCTGTGATGGCTTTCAAATCTCATTACTTCTCTCAACATACCAATTGACATTCCTATCATTTTCAACAACAATTCTGGAGCAGTTATTAGCAGTAAAGAACCTCAGTCAAATCCAAATACAAGACACATTGAGATTTGCTTTCAGTATATTTGACAACTGATTATTCAAAAAGTTATGTAAAATACTTCAAGCTTTGACTTGAGATATGTTAGCTGATATTCTTACTAAACCTCTAGGTAAAATAAAATTATCTGTTGCTTTCAAACAGTTACATTTATCCATTGTGCATTTTTAGGAGGAGTGTTGAGTTTTAAACTCATACATTAAATTTTTTTATTTACTTTTATGTCAGCAATGACACAATGACATAATAATTCATTATTGACTGATTATCTAATCTCCGGGCTACATTTCAACTGCCCAAAATCAGATTTGTCTTCTTCCTGAAACTTTCTTTCTTCCAATTCTTTTCTTCATCAACTTAACTAATTCACTCAAACCCATTCATCTCCTTGCTGATCAATCAAATTTGATAATTGAATTCAACCACCACTTACTTCAAACATTAAGGAGGAGCTAGATCCAGCTTCTGGGCAGGTAGAGTTTTTATTTTGATTACTCATAAAAATATTAGCATGTTTTATTGATTGTGTTTTATTTTCTAAATCATAACCTAGGCTAGTTTGTTGTGATAATCCTTGTGTATTGATATTAAACCGTGATTCTTATTCATTTTGAATTTTGTTATATTCTAACTAGTATATTTGCCCCAATTTTGGGGAGGGGTATTATTTTGACCTTGTGGGGGGCGTTGATGTCTACCACTGATGCCGGGGATACATTGCCCAATAGTTTTTGAATTGTTATTGACACCAGAGTTACATAGAGTTTGAATTGGAGTGAATTGTTATCAATGCCGGCATTACATAGAGTTTGAATTGGATAGAATGGAATGAGCTCTGGGTTGTTTGGCCCCCAGAAGCCATTCCTTTAGTTATACGTAGATTTATTCTTTAAGGTGTTGTTTTATTTTATTTTCTTTCTCATTCTTTTTTATTAGAAGTTTTTATTGATATTGTTTTTTACATTTAAGATTATTACTTCTATTGAGTTTAATTAAACTATTACAAAAAAGGAATTGATTCTACTATTATTACATTTCCATACATACATACCTATGTATAGTACTACACTACTTGAGATACAGTTTCTCCTTGGGGGAATTTTCTATTCTCATCCAAATCCGTATCCTAGGTTTAAAAATGTTGACTCGCCCCGAGGGGCGATGTTGAGTTGCTTACAGACATATCGCCTCGGGAGTAGGCGATGTCACATCGGCTCAATTGCCTCGCCGGGGCACGGGTGATGTGGCCTCGCCCAATCAACCGATGTAGCTTCGGCTGGAGGCGATGACACGCCGCCCGACAATGATCGGCAGTGGGATGCGGCTCTCAATCGGCCTTGTGGCCGATTGAAATTCGCGTGGGGGCGAAGGAACCTCGCCTATGGCCGATCCGCTATCGCCTGACATTGCATCGCATACCGGGTGCGACGTTGTGAATGCGACCGATTCGCTACATATTGAGTGTGGGCCTTGAAACCCACTCTCCGAAACAAAGCAATTGGTTTAAGGAGTTGCTGAAGCGCCGCATGCCTTACACCCGATTCAAGATGGGGCCACGTCTCGTTGTGGTGTTGTGACTGCGTGAAGCTCACGTTGTATGAGGTAAATTTAAGGCTCACTTGGCGATGGCTATGAGGATTTCGCAAGTAAAGGTTCCCCTTACTCGAGCTCAAACGAGCGAAAAGTCTACAAATTCCCCCCGCACCATAATCGGTCATATCTATACTTATCTACAATATATATCGGAAGCAGATTTCCTTCGATCAGTCTCAATGCTGCGCTCGTCGTGAGGAGCCTCCGACGAGGTCTGCTGAAAGGTGCGATGGGCCTATTTGTCTGGCTATATATATACAGCTCACGTGTGGTTACACCGGCGAAGTGTCGTTGAGAGCTTGGAATCTGATAGGTTTCTTTCTTTTGTTTGTTGGTACGTGAGTTCATTAAGACAAATGATAATATACTCTCGAACATCAGACCCAAAAGTTTACAATTTGACCTAAAGCTGGCCTTGACTTGGAAATTTCGTTGTCACGTTTACACAGATATCTTAAAACCCTTACATAAAGACTCCAATCTACCTTTTTTTTTGTTTAGAGAAATTAAACATTTGCCTCCCATCGACAAACCCAAAAGATGGTGATCGGGGGCTTTATACGCTTATTTGCGGTACGAAGAATTCTATATGATCTTGCCCTCGTTTATTGTAGAGCACTGACTTGACAAGTTGTTTATATCATCCCTACTTTTTTTTTCCATGTGGAAAGATTTTTCAAAAAATAATACTCGTTACGGCGTCGCCAGTGTACCCGAGTACTCTAGACCGTTTACCTTCCACATCTTCAACAACGGCCTTAAGATCAACAACGACGATGACAGTAGACACAAATGAACGCGAAAACAAAGTGAGTTGTATAGGTGTACCAGACCAGCACCACAACCCAAGAAAAGCGGACATTAACAGGGTTTTTTTGTAGGATTCAAATTTATGTGCAGTCTGTAGATATGAGTGGTGCGAAAAGGGAACTTTCTTCACCAAATGGCCTACTTGCACTCATCATGCAGATGGCACTCATAACTACGGTCAATCCAATCCTCAGACAGCCCCGCAAGCCAGCTCTAGCGGAGTGCAGGAAATAGTCTCTCCGCTCAATACTCATCATGGTCGCACGGAGAACTTGGTAGCTCCAGCAAGTCAAGTCGGAGATGTGAGTGATCAACAGGTGAAGAAATATTGGTCAATTAGGTGCTGACGTGTCTATCCCCACCGATCAATCAGCAAGAAATGAAGAACCCATGTCCAATATGTCTAGACTATTTCGAGGCCCATGATCAAGATCAACAATCAGAAACCCAAGAATGTCAGACCTGCAAACACACTTTCCACAAGGTCTGTATATCGAACTGGGAAGCGATATCATACACATGTCCGGTGTGTAGAAAAGTAAACCAAAGTCACCCGATTTATCTTTCTGAACTGGCATCCGAAAGGAATCAACTTGTACGAGACATGGAGGCGGCTAGCTACGCTATTGATGAGATTGAAGGACTAAGAGTTGTGAGACATTCACAGAATTCGAACATCATTTTTTTATTTTCATTTTTTTTACTGACACGCTTTTTGATATATATATATACATCTTTTTTATAGAGAACTCCTTTCTATCAAATGTACGTTGCTGCCTTACATGCACTAGAGCAATTCGACGTAGAACATCCAACAATACGCAGAGTTTAACAGTTTTGAAAAAAAAAAATCTTAGCTTTGCCAGGGGTTTTTGCAAATTGATTTTTTTACCAAAAAGAAAAAGAAAAAAAAACAAGTTAATTTTATAAGCCTTTTTAATCATCAGCGCCGGGGCTATGATGTTCAAACTGTGTTCACAATTGAGAAATTTATTACTCCAAGTTGGTTGAAATTGAATTTATCAAGACAATTTTTACTCATTTAAGCCCAGTTATATATATGTTTGGGCAGCAAAAATCTTGATTTCTTTTTGGATGATGACATGACTAGTATTGAGGCTACCTCATGTGGGACATACTCTCATGCGCCTAGCTGCGGTTCAGGATCAATTAGGTTTGAATCTTGATGATGAGACTGAGCAAACCCCAAGTGTAGATTCATAGTTCAACTGTAGTTCTTATCCTGTTGTATTTCATTCACCTCATTAGTGTTTTCTCATTCACTCATCCATACCATTCAACCTTCATCAATCATAGGTATGCCTAGTATCCATTTGATTTCTTTCATTCTTTTCATTCATCACTTACTTCATTCTCATTATGGTGTTGCAAGCCTGTCTGGGCACTGGCCCAAGGCCCGCGTGTCCAAGTGTCACTGGGGCTTGGGCCAGCGCCCAGAGGGCTTGAGTTGGAAGTTTGCGCGCAGCCCTGATCTTGGCACAAGCCCAAGTTTGGCTTGGCCAAACCCAAGCTCTGGGCTTGCCAGATCACCAACACCAACCACCACCACCACACCCAACACCACCTTCATATGTTCAATCAAAGGAGCCACCCAACCAAGCGGCATTAGTCGAAGAAATCAAATGAGGTATTGAAGAATCAATCACCCCGGAGAAATCACAACACTTTTTTGTGCATTGTCAGCGACTCTACCACCCCTGAGCTGACTTTCAACAAATTACTGGGCCGGTTTTATCCTCTCCTCCGGCATAAGTTTTTTTTAATTTTAATTTTTCTTTTTCTTTTTCTTTTCAAAAAACAATCATGTAATTAAAAAAAATGTAATAAAAAAAGTTAATTAAAAAAAGAATTCAAGTAATTTAAAAAAGATATTTAAGTACTGTACAAAAAAAAACCATAGCAAGAAGTTCTTGAGAGTGTGGGTGGCACACTTGCTTGGCCAAGCCCAAGTGTGGAATGCTGTTGAGGCCGGGTTTGGCGTGGCACTCTTGCTTGGGCTCGGCCAAGCAAGACTTTGGCCCGACCCACCCCAACTTTGGGAGGTGCCAATTCAAGCTTGGGTATAGGCCAAGTTGGGTTTAGAGGGTGCCACACGGGGTTTGGGATTGGCCTCTTTTAAGCCCAACTTGTGCCAGTGCCCAGACCTGCTTGCAACACCATATATTCATCTTACATTGTGCTTCATGGTCTTTCTCCTCAGGTGTTATTCCACCAATCTCCAGTCTCATCAGACTGTTTGAATTACTCACAGCAGCTTTACTATTTCCCAGGTTAGCTTTAATGTTGTATTTCATTCATTCGTCTCATCAGTGTTTTCTCATCCACTCATCAATACCATTCAACCTTCATTGATCATAGGTGTGCTTCCACCAATCTCTAGTCTCATCAGACTGTTTGCATTACTCACAGCAGCTTTGCTGTTTCTCAGGTGTGCTTCCACCGATCTCAAGTCTCATCAGACTGTTTTCATTACTCACAGAAGCTTCACTTTTTCTCAGTGTTCCCATTTGCACCCCGCTTTGGAGTCCATTAACCAGTACTGGAATTTGATCAAGTCTGGGAACAAAACAAAACAAGTGATCTCAGATTAAATAATACAATTCTGCCACAATATATATACATATATGTTTATATCACTTGGAGATATATCATTTCTGAACTGGGACCTTTATGTAAACTTTCTCAAATTTAAATATTGGGGTTTAATTATTCAAAAACATTTTTTTTGTTGATTTTTTTTGGCAACCTGCAGGCAAAGCCAACAACAACCACGTCCTTTTTTCCAAAAAATATATATAGATGGTGTTATGGTTGTGGTTAGGGTTAGGTTCAGGATCCTGATCAACCTATGTACCTCCACAATTTAATTTATATGGAGTTGTTGTGTTAGTTTGGGTTATTAATCACTGTTCCTTCTGGCTGAAAAAAAATTGGGGAGCTTTTTCTTTCATAAATATCCATCTCTATAATTATAAGAAAATATCAAATGAGCTTTATAAGATGATTATAGAAGAAAAGAAGAAGAAGAAAAAAAATCCAATCAGTTTGAATCCTGTTAGTAAATATATATTAGTGGCAGAGTATGTGTGAATAATGCACCAGGAAAAAAAAATTGGAACCTGTATACTGGTGCCTCATTGAATCCACATTATATCCAGGTTGTATGTTGGACTGTATATTTGAAAAATCCTGGTTATATCTACAGATTTATCCTTCATGTATCCAAAATTCAATGTATTTCTATATTAAAGCCTCTCCTCCATGTATATTAAAGCCTCTATTTAATTCTATATTCAAGATCATATCTAAGCCTGCATACTACCTTTCCACCTTCTATATTCCAGGAGATTCAGTTTCATCTTGTATCTATGTTAAGTATAAGATCCCCTGAATTTATATTCCATCCAAACAATTTTGTAGGGATTGTCTAGTTCCTCAGAGTACATGAAAAATTCAATGGGATCCTATAATTATTTTTGGATCTAGCACATATGTTGAGTTCAAACTTTTTATTATTGATTAAATGAAAATGTTGCAATGAAGAAAGCAGACAGCATCCATCTAGACAGTTCAGAATTCCTTATGAATTGTGTCATTTTGACTTTAATTGCAAAATATCCTTATATAACTTGAATTGAGAAGCCAAAAACACTAGGGTTTGAAATTCCCATGGTCTTCTTTCTGTTTTTTTTATGTCTGTAATGATTAATTATTACCAGTAGTAAACAATTCATTATTTTATAATATATATATGTAATTATTATTATAGATATAAAAATATATATACTAATAATGAATAATATATATATGTA
>LUKR01001225.1:0-13967 GCA_019395275.1 Puccinia brachypodii
AAATTAAAGCTTGTAAAAAAAAAATAAGTTTTTTTTTTTTTTTTTTTTTACAAATTTTTGGTTTTCATTTCTTGATAATCATTCTTTGGGACTTATTTTGTACCATTTGACCAAGTCTTGTGACTTGGTTTATGGGATGAGGTGCTGAACTCCAAAATAACATGCCAATTTGACCTGTCTAGCCACTGGACATAAATACTTAATCAAAGAATAGAGCTTTCATTTTAAGTCTATCATCATCTATGATCAGGCTTTGTCAACCTGAACCCCTTCTAAACTTATTAATTAATTATTTATTTTTTTCTCATCATGATTTTAATATTGAAATCACAGGTACATACATATAAGCTCATAATCATCAATAAATTGACTTAAATTATTCATGACCAGCAATACATTTTCTTATCAAGAATCTTAAAAAATAAAAATAAAAAACATTATGATAAGATAAGATAAAGATAGGTAGAAAATGAACTTTAAACTAATTATATACATGAATGATAAATAGTATCAAGTGATCAAGAGGTTTTAAAAAAAATTAAATAAAATAAAAATGAAAATGAAAATGAGAGAAAAGCGCATCTGAAAGCGTGTCATTTAGATATAGAAGATATAGTATTAGCTATAACATACAATGTAAGTAAAAGTAACGAAACCAATCGGAGGTTAAAATAGGATCAGTTTGTTGAGCATTATCCTTAACTGAACCGAGTTCAATATCAGTCTTTGATTTCAAAAGCTCAAGCTCGTCAGATGATTGAGCATGACGATCTGATTCGGTTTCTTCCATCGACCTATCCGGTTTAAGAATATCGAACGTTTTTTTGACGCTATTGAGAAGAGACGTAGAGACCGATGAAGATTTTTCCTTCTTGTCTTCATCCTGCTGATCATGATGATCTACCGTTTTAGATTTCTCCTTATCGATTGATAGGTCAGATGGTCGAGTCGGAGGCACCGGGGGGATTTTCTTGGCGGTCAGGTCGCCGGAGCTCTTATCGGCTGAGTCATTAGCGCTGTCGACGGGAGCACTTCTAGTGGTCTTGGATGAGGGAGAGCCTGTACCGGGATCGTAGTCGTTCGCAGGTCCTTTGAACGCCGCCACCTTAGACTTGGGTACACTTTTCCCCGCCGATGAAGGTCCTGCCTTCACGCCCTTCGCAAGCTTCTTGATCACCAGCGACGAACTGCTCCGTCGTCTCTCAATCCCTGCACCCACAGCTTCTTCCCTACTAAAGCCTAAAGCCATCCGGTTCTCTCGATCATGCCTCTACAAAACCCAAAACAATCGGGTTAAAGTCAATCGACTGGTACAATGATTATAACTCCGAGAGTTCGCCGATGGCTGTTTCACACTCACTTCTTCTTGACCATTTACCTGGGAAGACAGAAGCATAAGCGCGGCTACTATAAAGATGAATCGCATCCTGATCTATTATCTAAATGGGTGAATATAACTTTGAGCTGAACACAAGGCCGTTGAGTTTGGTTGAGATGATCTTACTGTTACGAATAAGTGACACTGAAGGCTAGACTAACCAAAGAGAATGAAGAAGGCGGTGAAAGTTGAGGGTAGAGCCGCTTATCAAATTATCCAACTTTGTTGCCAATAGTGAACCGCTTGTTGGGGTTCCAAGCAAGAGTATATAAGCTGGCGAATGAGACGCAGCACGGGATCAAGGTCCCTCTAATAGGTCCTAGGCGTGATAGACATATCAAAGGGAAATCCATTCCATGCTTCGGCGAGATGGGGAGCTGGTCGCCATGTAGGACCAGCAGGATGCCTTTGACAAGATGCATACATACCAATAGTGTCAGGAGTTTTTGGCTTGGTAGGGATACGACGAATGGCACATTGAATATTTAGCAAGTAAACGAGTTACCGTTGATGAGGAAGAGGGATGCGAGATGAGTCACATTGGTGTAACTTCTCTTACTTGCTGATTGGGGACTTACCAACCAACCTCCTGGAAATGTCTGCAAATAAGCTATCCAGAGAGGTGCGTGTTGTACCTGCAATGGTGTCGTGACTTGCGAATCCAACTTGCAGTAACACTCTGCACCAAACGTACCACCTTCAGACGAAAGATCAAGGCTTGATGGACCCTATCTTCTTCTCTCGTCACTGGTCTGTAGACCGGGACGATTCTAGCAGCAGCGATCAAGTCACCTTTGGATCGCTCAGTTGACGAGCATACTTAGGACTTGGTTCCAATAAAGCTTCTTATATGTCACTCGAGTCAGATGCGACAAGGGCGCAGGGGAATAGTTCTGGGTGATTATCTTCCGACAGTTTTAACAAGTTAGGAGCTGTCGATTGATACAGAAAAGAAAGGAATCCATGTCCATGTTCGCCATTTTGATTGTTGCTAAATAGCAAATCTGACACTTACGTTCGAACAATTTTGATCCTTTTCTACATCTATCCATCCCACCTTCCAGTGATGATGGGCGGCATCCGTCGGCATTCCTGGAGTGAGCGGACAATCTCAGCAGAGATAATGTGATGATCGTGTTGAGTGACGCTTATCAGCAAGCTGACTTCATCACATACCTTTCTTGCTCACAAAGAGGCCAGAGGTCGTGGCAGCCCCAGCTGAGCAGATGACTGCCAGCACAATTGACTTGGCTGAGATTTTCATGATTTTACGATTTATGCGGTTATGTTTTTAACATTGGGTGTGATGAGTTATGTTGAATTCAATCATGAAGCCCACCCATCGATAGATTCAAATGTACACTTCTGCACAACCCACAAAACGACAAAAAAAAACTAAAGACTCAAGACTCAAGAGAATAATAAATATTTGACTTGGATAATCACTTTTTTTGCTCTCTATCTCGTTTTGAAAACTATTAATTAAGTAAGTATCAAAACAAACCATCATTCTAAATATTTGTTAAAAGATAAAGGATATAATTGAATAAGAACAGTAGAGATCAATTGTCGATATCTTCCTTCTTTGATCTCTCTCTCTCCCTCTCTCTCTGCTTGATCAGCGAAAGAAAATATCTATGGTTTAGAAAAAAAAAAATGTGGATCTGTGGATATATATATATAGATATTGACAGTACAAGAACATGAACATTCAAAACTTATTTAATTTTTTTCGGAGTATGTTGGGAATTAGTGGAGTGGAGTAGAGGTTAAGACGAAGAAGAAGGAGTAAATCGTTTCAAGACTATAGGATTTACGTTTTTTGCCAAGTGCAAAACAAAAAAAAAGGATAGAAGAAGAAAATTAGTTCCAACGAAATAGAAATAGAAAGAAAGAGTCACGAATAGATATGAACAGAAAAGAAGTCGCAGTGTCTTTTTGTTGGGGGGGTTCAGTCCGAAGAAGAGAAGAGAGGGAGAGAGTACGAACCTTTATTGGTAGCATACCTCATACTCTTGACAGGCCCCGCCGAAAGAATGCCTTTGACGGACTGAAAGAGGGCTGGCCTTGCGACAATACTTGTCAAAGCTTCTTTCATGGCCTGTTTGAATACGATATCATTGGCCGTGATTTTAGCCAATATTTCCAGTTCGTCTTCTTCTTCTTCTTCTTTTTCTGCACGTGAAGATTCTCCTCCGGGTTTATTATCAGAGGTGGAAAGGGCACGTTGGATGTTCCAGCGTCGGTCGTAGGTCGTACGGATACGTTGTTTAAGTTGAATCGGCAGTTTTTGGACGAGTTTAGCGCGGTTTTTGGGACAGTAATCTTGGATGTAGGTTGTCCTAGGATCTGAAGAAGAAGAGGAGGAGGAGGAGACATGAGAGTTGAGGGCATATAGGAGAGGACGATAGAGCGTCCTGAACAGCTCCAATTGTTTGTCCACGATATTCTCCACTTTCGCCGGGTTCTCACCACCCCACTTCATCCTGAAATCGCCCGTATAACTCAAGCCCGTAATAGTCCTATACAGCGTCACTTCATCGAATCGTTCGGGTAAGAATAACAGGGCCGTACGTAATGCAGAGGATAGATTCACTTGTTGGGATAATCGGACCCGCGGATCGTCTCGTAATATGTGCACTGGTTTATGCATCCGACCCGATACGTATAATGTGGTCCAGTCTAGGAGGTCATTACAGAGACTGTCGATTGAGATCACACCGTATTTGATCACCTGTGTATAGATAATTCACATCCTCGATGAGTGATATAAACTCTTCCGTAGATCACTAAGGATTGGATATTGTTACATAGGAAAAAGAACAGAGATCAGAGGGGGAAAGAAACGGGTATAAAAGAAGAAGGAGCACTTACTCTATCATCAACCTTAGCTTGTACGTTGAACCAGAGCCCGGCGCCTGGCCCATGTTCCTGAAGCCAGGCCACGGGATCGGAGCCGAGGAGTCTAGCGGGGAGAGAGTAATGGCTGGGGTGATGGAGGAGATTGATCGAGTGCCAATGGGAGGGATGGGAGACCGCGAAGATGAAGTCGAGCATGGGCGTGGGCAGTCGCTCGTAGGACTTCTGGGGAAAGACGCCTGAGCCATAGGCGAGTGCGTATCTGACTGGCGGCTTGAAGGCGTGGAGGATGCTGGCGAGCTGGGTGCTCATCCTGGGCGGTGGTGTTTCTTTTTTTCTTTTTTTTCTCTCCGCCCGGCTCGCCAGCATGGAACCACAAACACTCACCCTCACCCTCGTCAGACACGGCCAGTCAACAGACAACATCCTCTCCATCTGGGCTGGCCATCGGGATGCCACACTCACCAACTTCGGACACGCTCAAGCTCAGCGACTAGGAGACTCCCTGAAGCACCAACGCTTTCACAGTTCAGTCACCAGCCCAATACTTGAACCATGGAAAATCTTGCTGATCATCAGTATATCTTACAGGGATATTCTGCTCAGACCTCAAAAGGGCTAACTTAACAGCCAATCAGATCCGACTCCAAAACTTAAAGAATCCTGTCAAACCATCCCCAGGTGAAGAACAAGCTGAGACGGAGAAGAACGAGTTGATAGTTCTCCCCATACTACGAGAACAGAACTTTGGTGAGGCGGAAGGAGAGCGATGGGATGTGGGGAGATGTACGGTAGAAGGATATTACTCCAACAAGAGTCTCAAGTTCAAGGACGGTGAGAGTAGACAAGACGTCATGGATAGGGCGGCTCGGTTCGTCCAAGAAGTCTTGGAACCCGAATGGCTTTCGATCATCATCAATAATAACAAAGCCTCTGAAGACGATGAAGAGATCCATTTCTGTATCGTCTCTCATGGGATATTCCTGTCCGAGTTAATCGTAGTGCTCAAGAACTTATACAACAAGCACCAACCAGAGAACCCAAACCCCGAGCATTTCTCGAACACTGGATGGGACCGACTCAAGCTTACCAGAAACTTCGTCCGGACCGAAAATCATCAAGTTTTACAACCAGAGGAATACGTCAAATACCATCAAGTGGCTTCTAATGTGGTCTCCCATCTCGACGGTCTTACTCGGCAATCAGGGGGGATCGGGAACTTGGCATGGGACCCTAATCAATCTAAACTTGACTCATTTTTCTCTTCCTCCAAATAAAATCGCGTACTCTTTTTTCATTACAGCACTTGCATTCTTGATCAATACCTTTTTTAGATGGGTTAAAGACCACACCGGAAATCTACCTTGTACTACGGCATTAACTTTCAGGATATCTTTTCGCTATACACTTTGTCATTTTCTTTTATTTTCTGCATCAAGTTGTTCTACGATTTTAACATTTCATTAGCTCGTTACAAGTACAAGTACCAACACCCCGTCAAGGCACATACATGTACATGTGAATAATTATGAGGAGATGGCGATTTAACTCGACCGGATCTGATCTGCTTTGTACCTCGTTCAAGATTGATAAATGATTGAGAGGCTCGTCCCAAACTCTCGCCATTCTTGCAGGACCAGCTTATGCCTCTTCTTTACATCTCGAATTCATCCATGCGATATGAACATGTTTACATGAAAGTTTTCCTCCCATCTTAACAAGAAAATAAAACCAACTTGGAGAAATGAAAAAATGGTAAAAAAACTGAAACAAGGAACATTGTGGTTATGTAGGTGAATGTTGCTACAAAGAAAAAAGAAAAGAAAAGAAAAAACAGTGTCCGTGGAATGTGACAGTAATGGTACAACGGGTTGTATCTAGCAGTGATTTTTGAATCGAGTGGGGGACATAGAGGCAAGTAGAGAGAGAGAAGGAAATCTATTGTTGCTTTGGAAGTGGATTCATGATAAAGAGAATCATTTAAATGAGAAGCTATTGTTGGTCAGATAAGAATCGAGTGGCAAGGGAAGCAGGAATGGGCGAGTCGAGAATCCAAGTGGACCATTGCTGAGGAACACGGAGTTGGTTAACCATTCCAGCGGGTCCACAGAGCTCTCTAGTATAAATTGGAGCGGTTAGGAATAAGAATAAGCTCGTCCAAAGCTTCGCTCCGCCTAATTTTTTAGGGATATGTGGGATGATGAAAGGTTCGAGAATCACACCAAATGATTGGACGAAGAAGAATAGGAAACTGGATGGTATGGTCTTGAACAGTTTTCGGGCATAGGGATGGGGCTCCCGTTGGAAAGCGTACATGGCTGTATAGAATTATTCGACTGGTCAATTAAAGCCAATAAATAGTTGATCAATATGTATCTTCCTGAAAACTCACGGTATTCATGGAACAGGCCACTAACGGCGAAGACACCTAGGACGCCGAAAACCTTCTGGACATTGGGAGAGCCGCCCAAAAATCTAACCAGGGACATTGCTGGTTTACCACCGCAGAAGAGAAAAGGGCGACGGAATTTCTGGTGCCACGACTTGCCCCAAAAATGGGCGACGGAAGAAAGGTCCAATAAAGAGCCAAACTGGGGAGGGAAATTGGCAGGGTTGGCTAGTTCGGATAGCTTTGGGGGGAGGCCGATTATTTTGGCGATTGGGTATAAGAAATAAGTCGACAGTATCGGGATCGCAGTCATCATCTCGATCGCGCAACAGATTACAAACATCATGCATGTCGAGTGCAAGCAGCTTGCTAAAACACCAAGACCTGGAAACGAAGGAACACCCAGACTTGTGAGCGCCTTTCGTGGGTCGAGGGTATGACTGACTTGGTCTTGAGAGTAAATGACAAATCCTAGACATGGTATGAGGACGGCTACAAGCCTGACCATTTCAAGTAGTGCCTTTGGGAACGAGCTGTCGTTCCCTTTTGCCGCTGGTCCCCATGACCATCTAAATCCACGTTGACTGGTCATGGAGAAAGACGAGGATCAACTTGTGCCTGTACTTTCTACGAGGAAAGTTGTCTACATGCAAGGATCGCGACTTACGAGGTGAACAGCAACATTATCCACAAGGCAAAGTCACCCAAATCAGGATTATTATCCTCCGCAGAAAGCTTAGTTGTTGGTTCTGTTTGCCAAACTGGGACCCCGTCGACTATTTTCAAACTACGCAAGTGATATGGGCCGGAAGAGAAGGTCCATTCAACGGATTTGAAAATCATCGAAGCGGCAAAGAATCCGGGGAAGAAGTTCCGGTCTTCGAATGGGAGGACCGGGAGACGAAAGGGATAGCATAACCACCATCCGACAATGGGTGGACCTAGTGATAACCGGGTCAGGCGGGCAGATGACGAGTCTTTGAACTTGGGATGGAGAAGACCACATTGGATGACCATCAAACCAATAAAGAGGATCAGCTCGATTGCCAGCGCCTTGGACATTTTCTGATTCGAGCTCGATTCCCAACTTGAAGAAGTTGCATTGGTGGCCAACCAAGCCGACGTCAGAGTGTCCAAGGTTAATAGCGTGGTATTAGTATTACTGACATTTGCCATCTTGGCTAGGACTCGTTCGCCGGCTCTTAGTTGCGTTCTTTCTCGTTGTGTGTACACTCCAGGAGTGTTGTGTGATGGGGGCAGTATCGCTGAGATTGCTGCATAAGGGAGTTTGATAGTCATGCGATGGCTCCCGAGAAGAGGTCCCTTTTAACCCCAAAGAATGGATTGGGCGGATTCACTATCTCCATCAAGGGTTTGTGTGTGTCCATGTTTACTTTTTTCTTTCCTCTGGTTCGTTCGACCGACCGATCGGTGCTCATGGTCGGTTTTTTTTGTGGAGAGGCATCATAGCGACGGAAGCATCTTTCCAATCCGGATAAAGGATGGCAAGCCATTTGTTCTATTCAGTCTCGGTGCTCTTAATAGTACCTCTACTAAGAGGCAGCTATCGCTGGCTACATCCAAGCCAGAGTTGCACGTTTCGGGAGATTAACCAACCAAGTGCTCTTTTCTAGTCTCCTGAACATAGCTATGGACTGATTTTTCTATCCGGCCAAACAACGCATGATATTTTTCCCCAGCCCATCACCTCAGACCCCCAAGAATAGCGAGCACCCGTGGTGTACCAGGGTCTACCTCCCTGATTCCCACCGAGTTGTATCATTTTGGCCTGAAGGTATGTACCGTTGCTCGGATGCATGCGCTGCTGAGTTGTGTACTCAGATCCGTTCATTTCTTCTTCTTCTTTTAGTTCGACTGAATCAATTCGACACTTTTCGTGATGCCCTCCCTGCGTGGAACTTGCTTGGCCGTCTTGAGATCTCGGATACGGTGGGGCCGATGTCTTCAAAAAAGAGAGGGATCCAAAAAAACAACCAGAATGGTGACGACGAGTAAATAGCACTCGCCGGCTGGCAAGCTTCGCGTAGTTAGCGGCTTCCTTTGAAAAGAGAAAGGTATGTGGCAAAATCCAGACATCACACCCTTATGATCAACAGTTACTGATTGATCAATTCTGCCTCAAGGGTCCTCATCATGTATGTCATGCTTTCTCGTTCTTATGGAAGATGCGAGAAAGAGGGGCCTGAAAATGGGGCGTTTTTTTCACTCGGCGATGACTCGATAGTTTTGGGGCTCGAGTCAGTTGTTCTGGCACACAAGCAAGACTAAAAATACTCATCCAAAAAATTGTCAGCCCTAATGGATAAGTAAACGGACCAAATTCAAGCACAAAACAATGGATTGTTAGCATGTGCCTGAAGTGATAGGAAAAAAACCCACTGGAATTGAGAGTCACTGAAAATTGGGATTGACTACAAAAATAATTGATCATGTATATTTTTTCAAAAAAAAAAGGAGAAAACATATATTCATGCATTTCCTGCAGAGGAAATTCATCAATGTTTGTAGTGTTCACATATGTGCTCATCCTAAATTAAAGTTTATACAAGAAAGTATTAGTGGTATCTTGCTCAAATTTGGAAAGTAAACTTTATCAATTTGTCATAAAAATGCCCTGAGCTATTTGAATTAAAAAAAAGGCAAGTACTGTACAACAAGTGCCATTAAAGGACAGGTAAAAAAGGTAAAATATTACCAGCTTGCAAAATGAAACAAGTCCCAGTGGGACATCTGATTTTCGTGGGAATGGAGGTGGATTTTGCTAGATACAGGCCGGTCTCTTCCCAAAAGAATTACGTGGATATTAGTGTTATGGTCGCGTAGGGCCCTGGGTAATCCGCTATAAACATGAGAGCAAAGATAGAGAGGAAGAAATCTAATTTTATGTATACATGAGACAGAGAATTATTTAAATGGGAATGGAGTTGCGGTGATCCTTTACATATGAGATAAGATTCGAGCGGCGAGGGGAGCAGGAATGAGCATGTCAAGCCAAGTCCATTGTTGAGGAATTCGGTATTCCTTAAACATCCCAGCGGGACGACAGATATCTCTGGTGAAGAGTGGGGCGGTCAGGAATAAGAACGAAGTCGTCCAAAGCTTGGCTCCACCTAGCTTTTTGGGGATATATGGGATGATGAAAGGTTCCAGAATCACACCAAATGATTGAACGAAGAAGAAGAGGAAACTGGCTGGTAAGGTCTTGAACAGTTCTCGAGGGTATGGATGAGGCTCCTGTTGAAAAGCATACATGGCTAAAAACAGTGGAGATAAGATGGATGGAGTGATTAGTTCATCCTCGCAGATGATAAGGTTCTCAAAGAAAAGAAAGAAGAATAAAAAACTCACGATATTCATGCAAGAGACCGCTGAGAGCAAAGACACCCATGACCCCGAAAACCTTCTGAACATTGGGGGAGCCACCCAAGACTCTAGCAAGATACATTGCTGGTTTACCACCGCAGAAGAGAAAAGGACGTCGAAATTTTTGGTGCCACGACTTGCCCCAAAAATGGGCGACGGAAGAAAGTTCAAACATAGAGCCGAACTGTGGAGGGAAATTGGTAGGGTTGGCTAATTCGGATAACTTAGAAGGGACGCCGAGTAATTTGGTGATTGGGTATAAGAGATAAGTCGACAGCACTGGGATCGCACTCATCATCTCGAGCGAGCAGGAGATTACAAACATCGTGCAGGCTGAGTGAAAGCCGCTTGCCAGGAGACCAAGACCTGGAAAGGAAGGAACGCCAAGACTTATGAGCGCCTTCCGTGAGTCGAAGGTATGACTGGTTGGCTCTTGAGAATAGAGCACAAATGCTAAGCATGGCAGGAGCACAGCTTGCAGCCGCACCAATTCGAGTAGTGCTTTCAAGAACGAGCTATCGTTCCCTTTAGCGGCCGGTCCCCATGACCATCTAAACCCACGTTGGCTACCAAAGTTGAAACACAGAGGTCAAATTATGGCCATGAATGCTGTTTGGCGAGTTAAAAACAAAAATGCAGGGATCACAACTTACGAGGTAAACAGCAATGTTATCCACAGGGCAAAGTCGCCCAAATCGGGATTACTTTCCTCCACAGAAAGCTTGGTTATTGGCTCTTTCTCCCAAACAGGAACCCCTTCGACTGTTTTCAAACTACGCAGGTGGTACGGACCGGAGGAGAAGGTCCATTCCAAGGATTTGAAGATCATCAAAGCGGCCAAGAATCCTGGGAGGATGCTTCGTTCTTCGAATGGTAGTACCGGTAGACGAAAGGGGTAGCATAACCACCATCCGACGATAGGTGGGCCCAATGAGAGCCGGGTGAGTCGTGCAGATGATGAATCTTTGAACTTGGGATGGAGAAGGGCACATTGAACGATCATCAGACCGATAAAGATGATTAGCTCAAATATCAGGGCGTGGGGTATTTTCTGATTCGGCGGTTTCAGCTTTGAACTCGACTCCCAGCCTGAAGGAGTTGCATTGGATGCCAACCAAGCCGACGTAAGAGTATTGAAAGATAACAGCGTTGCATTGTTAATATTTTCCATCTTGGCACGGATTCGTCCTTGTAATCTAAATTCTCTCCCTTTTATTATAGACTCCAGGATAGTTGTGAGGGAGGACCAGTCTCGCTGAGATTGTGGAATAAGAGAAGTGAAGGCGGACAGGCCGGATGCTTGGTTGGCCCCCGCGGAAGGGGTGCCTTATAGCCCCCAGTAGTTGTTTGGGGATTTACAATCTCTATCAAGGGTATACGTACTTTTTTTTTCTTCGCTTGTGCTTGTGGGGTGGCGAAGGGCATGGAGCAGACGACCGATATGAACGGTCGTTTTGTATCGCATCATCGGACCAAGAGACCATTCCAATCCGGTTAAAAGATAGCCAGCCATTTAATCTGCTCAGACTCGGTGATCTTAGAGTACCTCCACGGAGAGGCAGCTGCTGGCTACCAGCCCGGATTGGACGTTTTTGGGGATCAATCGGTCATTGCTAGTCACTTTAGAATTACTTCGCCAGAGCAGAGTTGGAGACTGACATGTCTTATCCGGCCGAAGGGCGGAGGTATATTGGCCCCGCCCGTCACACCAGACTACGAATTCTTTTTTGGCCTGGTTCTCCCACCTGTGGGCGCGCCCTTACCCCGCCCTATACCCGAGCCCACCCGATGCTCCCGCCAAGGCCCAAAATCATGAACCCTGAGAATTACCCCGGGATCCCCAGGTTACCCGGCCCTCCGTCAAGCCCAAAGTTTCGGCCAAGTCATCATTGGCAGTGTTGTGACTCAGACGGGGATCATAATATGAGGAACAATACTATCATATTCACACGCACTCCACCCGGACTCCTGTCCGAGGTGGAGGTAGTATCGTGGCTGCGGCGGGGCTCAGAGTGCGTAGCCCCTTTAGGCGACAACACCCCCCCTCTTGCCGTAGACGCGGTACTACGTACAACTGGTAAAAACAACGAGAGAAAGGAAAAAAAAATATTGCGGCCCACAAGAAAAATTAAACCCAAACAGTAGACACAACAAAACAAAAATTATACGGAGGAAAAGAAAAGAAATACAGTAAATTCAAGGCTCCATAATCCTGCGTCGTAGATCTACAAAACTATCAGGAGCCATACACTTGGTGAAGATATCAGCCAGGTGGTCTTTAGTTCCAACCCATTCCAGAGCTGTTTTTTTTTTTGGAATAGAGCTTCATTAGTTGTGTAAAAATTGTGGTCAGTATGTCTGGTTTGTTTATTCAACGCATCATTGGTCAAAACCTTAATGGAAGCCTGATTATTGCAAAACACATGCCCTGTAAAGTCTTCTTTCAAAAAATCCCATGACATATGTCTTACCCATAGAGTTTTTCTCATAGCCACCCCCAATGCCATATATTCTGCATGGCTGTTGAAATTTTGCTCATCTGTCTCTTCCTCCCTGTTATTAACATGTCACACTCTCACTTACCAGTCATTTTTACTATTATTCATTATGCATTTGTTCTGAGACCCACAACCTGAACCTCATTTGACTAGAATATTTAAGCTTCAAGTCCTGAGCCTTATGAATATAAAAACATCAGTTTTGACCGTACTGTTCCCTTGAAGACACTTCAGCCTCTTCATTGCCTTATTAAGAAGACACTTTAGCCTCTTCTATTAAGCCATTAAGTTACAATTCAGACATAGTCTGCTTTTGGATTACTCCACCTTTTCCATTGAGTCCAAAACTTCAACAATGGCAAGTGGAGGAGGCTACTGATGGTTGCCAATGAGAGACCAGTACTACCGGACAGTTGAGGAAAGTGATTAGGAGGCCACCAGATGATCTTGAAAACTCTCCATCCCAAAAAGCATCTGCAAAGGTTTTTAAAGGTTTGTTATTAGTGGAAGGGAATAGATTTAGCCGCACATCCCTACTACTAGCCAGGTAGTTGATCAGATTATTGACCCCTTTCCAGTGCAACACTCCAGGTTTGGCTGCAAAATGAGCAAGATAGTTGACTGAAAAACAAATGTTGGGGTGAGTGCCTATGGAAAGATAGCTAAGGGAGCCATTTACTGATAAATACTTTCCGGAATAGGAACACCTGTATCATCAGTAGTAGCATTATAATTAGAGGTTAGTGGAGACGCTGCCTTCAATGTACCATCCCAGTGTTCCTTGAGTATACTTGATATCAGTTCTTGTTGATACAGCTGAAAACCACTGGCTGACCAAAACACATTCAGTCCAACAATCACGTCAAGACTAAGGGACCACTTGATCTTAAGTATCCCTTTAAGATCAGTTTACAGCTTCTTTAAAAGCCTGTCACTAGAGGCTGTCACAACCACATTGTCAACATGCAACAAAACCACACCCGCTTCTTCTGGATGTCAAAGAATGTAAAGGCTGTTGTAATACTGAGAGGGCGATTAACCAAACTTGTCTATAACATTCTTAAGGTGCAGCCAACAACACCTGGCTGCTTTCCTAGTGTCATAAAGGGCCTTTTTAAGGATCAGTAAGTGTCCAGGTGGTGTTGTCATCCCTTCCTGTGGTTTGACCCACAATTCTTTGTTGATAGGAGACTTAAGGTAAGCAGCAACAAAGTCAAAGCTCTGTACTGACCATTTGTATGCCACTGCTACTACAAGAAGCAGCCTAAGCAACACAAATGTTGCCATGGGGAAAAAGGCTTTAAGAAATCTTGGCCTTCCACTTGAGTGAAGCCTTTGGCTACATACACCGGAGCCAAAACAAAGGCAACATTTCCTGACCTTTCAATTTACAACCTCACCCCAATTCCTATAACTGGCCGGTGTAAGACTCCAAAAGTGCTAGTGAAAGCCTTTTTGC
>LUKR01001227.1:0-13964 GCA_019395275.1 Puccinia brachypodii
GAAGGTTGTGCTGTGACTCGAGCCTTACTTGAAGGGGTTATATTCCAATCAAGCTTTAATGTGTAATTATTTAGAGCTGCAACAATTCTTACACTGGAGTATCCTGTAAGAAGACTGGTGGCAGTTGACCAAGTCTTTCTTGTAGTGCGACTTGCTACAAAAATAAGCAGCTCACTTTCTGCCGATTCTTACCTTTAGGCAAATCTATTTGGACTGGAAATTGGGACAAAGATATGTCTCAATTTGGGATCGCAGGGCTGACACAGCGCTCGGATGAGGAGGGAGGCAGTCAGTAAGAAATAATGTATACTGTTCTGAATTCAAGAAACCGTTTGCATATTTTGTCAATGTAGCCTTCATTTTACAAGCTACATGGTACATGGATCTTATTTTTTTATCTATTGCGGAGTATATTTAAAAATTGTCGAGTGTACCAGGGAGTGGAAACAAACTTGATCGCAGTGTTATTCGATCCGCTTGACGAAGGGACATGGTTCACAATTCAATCTTTCTTGGTATGATTATTTTTACAATTTATCTTCTCCGACGGGGCGGACTTCTTTCGCGACTATCTCTACGTGGACCAGCAGGGCCGGCCCATTTGGGAGCGGCCCGTTCACGATGGCGGTCGTTTCCACCTCTGTAACTGGCGCCATTAGCACGTTCAGAATAAGTGACTGAATTGTGACCCCATCGACCATTATCGGAATGATGAGAAGCTTCAAACGTTCCAGAGCCGCCGCGTCGTTCAGGCCCACCGCCCCAGCGAGGAGCAGCACTTGATCTTCCCCAGCTAGGTGGATCGGATGGTGGCGGGGCGTTAGCGAAACCACGAGCGGCACCTCTGATCCCAAAGCCCGGTCTTCCCGTCTCCGATGCCGCCGAAAGTCCTCCAGAGGGTGGAGCTGAGAAGGACGAAATGAGCGCGATATCCACAAAGTCTCCAACAAAGAATCGGACGTCTTGAAGTGATTTTAAGGAGTTCACTGGCGCTGCTGATGCCGGTCGGGCCAGGTCTCGGCAGAATATTGATCCGAGGTCTTGTGACTTATATCGCGCTAGTGGTGCACTGTGACTGCTCGCGCCAAGATCTCGAGGTGTGTCAAGGTAAACTAGTCGGATTGAAAACTTGAGTGGTGGGTTCGTTTTTATTGATGGGTTTGAGTCCAATAACTGAAGACAGATATCTCGAAGAGTGGTATCCTTCCTAGATAGCAAAAGAATCGAATTATTAGGAAGAGTGAAAATGAAGACAACTTTGCATTGGGGACAATAAATGACTTGCCATGCATAGAGCTGAGATTCGTCGGATACCGGCAGTCTATCTGGGACTTGATAATCACGTTCGAGATCGTGATGTGAGCCAGGCTTGACGAAAACGCGCAAGAGGAAGGGGCAAGTCTACAGGATTGAAATTCGTAAATCAGGAGGCAAGGCCATGATTAAAGAGAAGCACATCGTGAGCGCACCTTTTCCCGATCGACGGTTGTTGTGCGGCTGTTTCGACCGGCCATCGAGAAGGGTGCCAGTATTTCTTAGGGTGTTGGATGTGGGCGAGGGTGTAGGGGCGATGATGAAAGATGCGAGTAGAGAAGGGGGGCTGCGCTTGCTGCGTCGCGCGGCCCCCCTCGCCAATCGACCGACAACCCCCCGGAAGTCAGAAACTCGGCAAATTGCAGAAACCCAATTTATCCCTGCAGACCGTCACTGGCACTGGCAGTCACCCACGAGAGGAAAGCATCCCTCCAAGTTGGTGGAGCTGTTGTGACCCCAGAAGATGGCATTCTTATCTCCTCAAAAACGTTCATGTGGCCACGCCCGGACGCTCGAGCGTGCAAGTCCCAACGACGATCTTCTCCATATCAGCGTTACTGTTTGCTTCCTACCTTTCGGACCAGTATAAAGAACCCGTGCCCTATCACGCTAGGGCTAATCAGCATCTGAAGCTTTACGCTGTAAAATCATTGCTCAAAAAACGATTCTATCTCGGTGTGCAAAGTATTCCTTCATCTGCTACTTCCCATATCCACCAAAATGGATGGATTTTCGACCGGATAACCATAACTCCAAGAAAACATGGGTACATGTCCAATTGATAATCTAAGATGGAATTCTGATGCTTTTGTCGAAGCAAATCATGGGTTTTCTTCTTGACAATCTCTCCTTCGTCTCTTTCTCATCTCTCAATCTCATTACTTCTCGCTTCTTGCGAGGGATTGGAAACCGCGCACATCAAGCAAGCCGGCAGAATTGATGAAAAAATGTGAGTTTGATATTAATTGCAAATCGAAGAAGAAAGAATAGAAGTTATAGGGGGTCCCTTTAGTGAGTGGGCCTTTCCTTTTGGGTATAACGAGGGAACAAGGAAGCGTTGGTGGCGGAGGCTTTGATCTTGGACGCAACAAGCTTTAACATACGGCATAAACACAATAAGACAACTGAAGATTCACGAGACCATTACCTAGGTCAATTTTTCAACGCTGGGAACCAATTACTCGTTGTCTACAATAACAGGGTCTGGCTTGAACTCCTCATGAAGATTGAAGTTAGGTCGACATATTACCCAAAGCCAGTTCGAATACCACTTGCCAAGCGAATAGATCTGCACATCTCCATTCACTGATGATTCAGCCCCATCCTCTCGGATAATGATAGGTCGCAACTACTTGAGAACAGGGAGGTATGGATAGAACACAGCGTTCTTATTCAGTCACTGATTTAATACTTTACATCCTGGAGACCCCTTTATATTGGGCGACGTCCTATAGGGGAGTGTGGAATGAGAAGTCACTTACGCGTTCCATGGTGGTCACATTCCTAGAGATAAGCCTGCTGTGGAAGGCCAACAAGCCGAAAACGGGCACGCCAAGCAAGAAAGCGAGCGCAATTACGACGTAATTTCCGAACGCTACTGGGTTGGCCGCGCGATCGGGCATCATGACGAGGTGAGTGATCGAGATTGCCATCGTGCTCAGCATGGCTACGGTGGTGGAGAAGAGGAAGATCAAGAACACAAAGTAATTCTTGCGGCCGATACAATTGTTTAAAAATGTGCAATGGTGGTCGGACTGTTGCACGCAGTAGTCACATATTCTACAATGGCTTGCTCGTGGAGGTCGGTAAGTTCGACAACGACGACACCCTGTCAATAGATGGTGGTATAGCTGCGTCAGTATAATCAAGAACTTGCTAGGATGGATGTGCCGAATGCACTCAACATTTCATTGGTACTATGAAGCCACCTATGTCGACCCATCGTCCCCGAACTTGTGCCTTGGAGAGTGACTGAGTCTCCTTCATACTCTGTTCCCCTTGGGTCGGATGGCGCTCTTCCTCCCAATCAAGTTCTGGATCGGAGTCGAGATTTCTTGGGATGGTACCGGGATTACTCCATGCTGCCTTCCACATCGAAGATACTGCGTTTTTTGTTTGTTTGTGTGATGGTACAGGTCAACGACCGCTCGATCTTCCTATTTTGAAGCACACCAAAAAAGTCACTCACACATTATGACGATCAGGTAACAATACAACACCAGGACAGCCTTGCCGATCGGTGCTTTGTTAGAGGACTCGACCAGCCAGCAAGCATTGCAGATCAAGCATCCAAGTGGGATGAGAACAGCCCAGATGGCGCTGAGGATACCTGGCCAAGAGCTTTCGCTCCGAGGGGGCGTTTCCCCTTGACACTTCGGGCCGTTCTCACAGACATGAGTCGTATCGAGCTTGTGTTCTGCTTGGATTCGGGGGCTGGTCAAGCAGATCGATTCATGACAGGGTTCATGCTCCCAATCACAATTTTTGGAGGGTTTCGGGAGAAACGGATATCCGGCACGTTGATCTGGGTTGTAGTCAGGCGGCGGGCTAGCCAGTTGAGTCGGGTCAGATGACTGCGGACAATAGCGAATCGATAACGTGGTGGAGAGACCATCGTTTGAGATCGGGTCTCCTGGTGGACGAATTGTGGAAGCGCTGGGGCTGGAGACGAGTGACGATAGCCGTCGATCGAGTGGGGCGAAAGGCTCTAGAGACAGTGTGAGACTGGTTCAAGCAGAAAAGATTTGCAAGCGTTATTATTAATTTGAGGTACAAGGCGATTTGAAATAGTTTGTGCCAAGGTGGACAGGAACAGCGACTAACTCTAGTGCATCCTGGTCTAACCATGCAATTGCCTGGGTTATCAAGTCTTCGTCGATTGAGGACAGGGAGGGAGCGGGGACTGAGGGGATGATAGTGGTGCTGGTGATAATGCTAGCACCTGATAATGAATTGGAGAGAGCCCCGCAGGCAAAATACTGATTGCGACCTGGTTGCCCTATAGGGCCGGAATACCTTTGAGTCATTTCACTGGACCTTCTTTGTCTCACGAGAAAATCTGGTGTTTCAGAGATCGGAGATGGATATAATTCTGAGCAACTGAAGTGTATACCCATGCCTGAGACTGATTTATTTTTGATGGGAGTGGAGTCTGGAAGATTGGAAATGCGGCTAGATGGAGTACCAGGCTTGGAGGGAAAGTTGATTGAGGGGGGTGGCAGGGGGATGTCCTGGTATTGGAGGTCCAGATCAAGTTGCTTTCGGGACTCAGGATAAAGCGCGTGTTTTAAATCCGCCTCGGGGAATGAGCTGGCCAATGGCGTGGGGGTCAACTTCGACCCAGGCGGAGACTTGCAGTTCCTCGAAGAGATAGAGCAAGAACCATCCCCACTAGATATCGATGCGTCTACAATGGGGTCTTGGACGTTCGTCGTGACTCGGCCCAGCTTGGTGGACTCGGCCTGTTTGTCGCCGTTCAGGTACTTCTACGATGGGCGCAACAATAGATATCAAAACCAGTGCGTCAGGCTTTGATGTAAGGATGCAGAACAAAATGGTGCGATACGAATGAAATAAGGATACTTACAGCTGGGTGGGAAGCTTTCATTTCCACGACTCCACGCTGAATTCGAGCGGCGTCCGGAAAACCAATGGAATCCCAAGGGTAGCGGTCAAGGGGTACCGAATGATTTGCAGGATTGTCCAACCGGTTAACAAGCCGGCCTTCGAAAAGATTAGAGGGGATATTGATTTCTTTATCCCTCACAAATTGAGCGAACGTAGCAATTATTGTCGCAAGGAACACGACAATCTGTGTGTATCTGGGTTGATTAGGAGGCGGTTATTGAGGATGCGGGGCCTTACGCTCAGCCTAAGGAGTCAGCCAAAGTGAGTAGAATCGCTGGCTTGTCAGATTCAAGCGGTTCAGAGTAGCCGGTCATTCACAAGGTCATTGTCGGTGAGGAGTGCATGTCGAGGAGTTTGTCTCTCTACCATCAACAACGTATGTATACTAACAAACAACATCTCAGACGAAGAGGTTTCCTTCTGATCCCAGTGATCACCCGTTGGCAAGGGTGCTCGAATGGTGCGTATGTTTAAGGGCAGAGGTCTCTCGACATGGACGATGCCGCCGATCGAATGAGCTTTGCTGGTAACGACCCGTAGAAAGAGTTGTGATCATCCCCAACAACAGATGGTGTGTAACAAACCAGCTCGGCCCAAAACTCTACGCTGCGACAGGCTCATCCCACATGAGGGGGGCGTTTGTCGGACACCGCTGGTCTCGGGGGAGCGGGACCAGTGGACATGATTAATTTGACTCATGAATCCTCTTAGCCCGACAGACATGCTTTAAATTCGCCACGGATATATGTAATCACTCATATGAGAGCGAAGGCTGGGTTAGGATGGCTTTGAATCTATTTACATAGGTTGAAGCAAGCTGACCCAGTCCTCGAATAGCTGGGGGAGGCTGGGGGCGACCGGTGGCCGGCTTGGCAGCATACTTTGGGTAGCCATATCCCCAAAGCACTCCACCCTCGGTCATCATTCTCGTCTTCTGCACGCACACTGACCCAATGGGCGACCCCGATTGCTCGTGTATAAGCTTATAAGGATAATGAATGATTCAACAAGTTGCGTCAACCCATTTTGGTCGAGGATTGTCCATATCTGAGTTTCAATTTTGACTTTGCATCTATGTATGAGTTTCCCCTCTTTTTAAAAATCAAATGCTGCTGAGTACATACTCAGCTATACTCAAAGTTAGAGTTGAAAATCAATAGAAAGTCCAGCCTGATTTCTGGGCTGCAGGCTGAAGAAGACAAGCTGGGCTGACGATATCGGATGAGAGGTGACAGGGAGAAGTTGATCATCTGAAAAGAGTGTTGATGTGGACCCCCACCAAAGCTTGTGCCCCTTTCTGCCGCTGTTGTATGTCGTGACTGGCCAAACATTTCCTGCTAAACCGTAGGCATTGAGAACGGGTGGAGATCGGGCCTAACAACAGGGCTTCCCAGTGGGAGCCCAATGGACAGCCCACAAGGGTCTCTTCCTCACAGGGAGAAATACAGCAGTGCAAAAATTGTGACCTTTGTGCACTAATCTCACCCTCCCAGGAGAACCTGCGCAGGTAAAAATAAGAAATAAGGAGGAGGATCAGACTTCCAGTCTTGCTCCCAAACTCCCCCGCTGGACTCTGGGGGTTCTGAGTTCTTAATGGGGCCCAAAGGGTTCGAGATATTGATGAGAAGATTGAAAAATGAGGAAAAGACTTGAATTCTGATCCAACACAGCTACAGCTTGATGATAATGGAGTCGTGACATGTGTGTGATGACACTGTTTTTTTTAACTGTAAGTTTTCCCAACATCAATCTTAGTGCAGGTAGAATTATTACTGATGCTGGACTTGATTCCTACAGCAGAAGTGAAGGGTAGAGAGGGGAAAAGATCATGTTAATAGGAGATTGTTTACTGATGAGGATAATAAAGGGTTATAATAATAATTCTGTGCTTTAAGGGCTGACAGAATAATGATAAGAAAGGATAAATGATAAAATATGGTAATAATGGTCTTGTGCTTTAAGGGCTATACACTGCCAGCATAATTTGCTGGGCTGAAATCATTCCAGTTAAACTGGGATGCACCCAACCAATTTAAAATTGGTTGATATTAACCAATGAAATAGAATTCAAAGGGGGGTACATTGTATTTGTATTTAATTGGTTAAGATCAAGCAAGTTTAAATTGGTTTAGTGAATCCCAGTTTAACTGGGATGATCTCAGCCCAGTAAATTATGCTGGCAGTGAGCTAACAGTTCACAAGAAAAGGTAAAGATAATAATGATAATAATAATAATAATAATAATAATAATAATAATAATAATAATAATAATAATAATAATAATAATAATAATAATAATAATAATAATAATAATAATAATAATAATAATAATAATAATAATAATAATAATAATAATAATAATAATAATAATAATAATAATAATAATAATAATAATAATAATAATAATAATAATAATAATAATAATAATAATAATAATAATAATAATAATAATAATAATAATAATAATAATAATAATAATAATAATAATAATAATAATAATAATAATAATAATAATAATAATAATAATAATAATAATAATAATAATAATAATAATAATAATAATAATAATAATAATAATAATAATAATAATAATAATAATAATAATAATAATAATAATAATAATAATAATAATAATAATAATAATAATAATAATAATAATAATAATAATAATAATAATAATAATAATAATAATAATAATAATAATAATAATAATAATAATAATAATAATAATAATAATAATAATAATAATAATAATAATAATAATAATAATAATAATAATAATAATAATAATAATAATAATAATAATAATAATAATAATAATAATAATAATAATAATAATAGATGATAGGATAATTTACAAGGGGCAGATTTGATAGAATGATATGATAATCAGATGATAGGATGGGATGGGTGATTCATGTGATGGGGAATGATTGATGGTAAGGGGGATGATTATAAATACAACCTTCAGGTGGATGCTCCTGCTATTTACAGGTGAGTGTGTGGGTAATCTGTAGACTGTGGATGTTTTTCTATTTCTACTCATGGGGAATGTTGTTCTATTTCTAGTCAAGATATCAGGAGGGATTGGAGTTCTACTCTAACATATGTGGTTCACTTTGGTAACATAGGTTTGAGGCTATCCATGTTCTATGGGAGATGTTATTATTTGTGGCTAATGTGAAAAGAAGGGATATGGTTATTGTGGGAAATACAGTTTTGAGTTTTTAGAACTTATGTGATATATTGTTATTTCTTCTTCTGATGCCATGCTTCCTCTGTTCTTCTTAGTTGAGATGGAATCCAAGTTATTGTATGTCTGAAGTTTTGTTGACTGATGTGAAGGAAGGTGGTAGATGGCCTTGTGAGTCTGAGGTTGTGTTTGATAATGTGAAGGAAAGCTGTCAGAGTGTGGTCACTTAATGTAGCTGAGCCGTAGTGATTAGCACTTTGATGAAAGATTAAGACAGGTTTCTGTGGTAAATTCCTGTGAAAGGAAAAACTCAATCAGCTTAATTCTTGATGCTGAGAGACTTTCTGTTAAGCGCATCTAGATGAACACAAGGTGTTAATAGGCAACTATGGATAACTCACCAAGTTTTGGAAATCCAAGAGGGATCAGTGGTTTAACAATAAGCACTTCTGAAACTAACAGCTTGGACGGGCCAGTCCAACAAGTCCTTGGGCTGGCCTGTCCAAACAGTTCTCTGACAGGGTGTTGAACCGGCTTGTCCAAGCAGTTGACAGGTGGGATCATCTGCTTATACAGCCATGCCTGACCTCTTGTTGGACAGCCAAATCCAATTTCAGAGTGTGGTCACTTAATGTAACTGTTCAGTAGTGATTAGCACTTTGATAAAAGATCCAAGGTGAGTTTTGACGTAAATATTCCTGTAAAAAGGAATTCTTAATCAGTAAAGTCTTGCACTGAGAGGCTTGCTGTCGTGCCCATCCAAATCAACAACCAGTTTTAATAGGCAACTAGGGAATAACTCACCTAGGTTCGTGGTAATCCCTGGGGATTAGAGGGTTAATAATAAGGGATACTTTAGCAGAATCGTTGATAGTAATCCAGTATTGTTGAGGGGTGGAATATGTACTGTAAGTCAGACTACTACAATTTTGTATAGGCTGTCACAGGTTAAATATATTCTGGGGATTAATCACACAAAGATTGGGTGATTAAATATTCAAGGCATAACCAAAAGAGTACCTGTGGGTGCTCACAGAAGTGGGCCAAAGCAGGGGATCTTTTGGGAGAAAGATCAGTAAGGATGGGGATCTGTAATAACAGATGCTCTAAGAAAAACCTAGCCTTGGGATAGATGTGTATTAGTATTGGGCTAGATCTTCAGCTAGTCCCTGGACTAATTCCTGGGCTACTCTGATCCAAGAGTGGCAGATCTTCCTGGGTGAATCAAAGGTTAATATAATTGTTATGCTTTGAATAATAATACATGATATTTAACCTTTGAATTGTTAAATAATACTACATATTATTTCACCTCTGAATGGATAAATATTAGTACATAATATTTAATAATAATAATAAAAGAGTGTTAATACAATATAAATATTTTATGGGCGCTGTAAGGAGGTAACAATAAGGGAATGTATTGTACACAAATCAAAAGATAAGTTAATGTAAGTAAGGGTTACAGATAAGAGAGCTTATCTGTAAAAGATGTGTGACTTGCAGTGACTTGGGACATGTCAGGTACTGTGACATGGGCTCTGTGGCTGACATCCAAGGACTGCTTGGAAATACCGGTACAAGATCTTGTTGGACCGGCATGTCCAAGGAATTAGTTCAGGTAGTGAAGAGAGGCTTTAACAGAATTGTTGAGGGGAATCCAGAATTTTTAAGGGGTGGAATATAGACTGTAATTCAGAATAGTACTTTGTTTTATCGGCTGTCACAGGGCCACAGTGAGCCCACAATGTAATCATAGTTTTATGTAAGCATAGGAATCTGGTCCACCACTTTTTGTTACCACAAAGTTTGTAGATTTTATGCATAATGACTAAAGCATAAAAATTTGAGGTCAGAAACCTGAAATATGCTTATATAGGACAGGAAAAGTGTGTGAGATGGTTTCAGATGAGGCTCAACTAAGGCCTGTCACACATCACCAGTTTTATATAAACATAGGATTTTGAAAAATCCCAGGAATTCCCCCTATACTTATATAGGCTGTCCTATGTAAGCATATGCTTAATTCTATAAGAAGTATACCGCAATATAAGCATAGGAAATGTGTCCACCATCCTTATGAAGGAGGGGTCACTGCAATATATATTATGGGGCTTTAATAACACAAGGAATGGGAGGATTAAATTCACAAGGAAGAACCAAGAGGGTACCTGTGGGCGCTCACAGGAATGAGCAGGAGCAGGGAATTTGATGAGCTGACTTTAGGTTATGATTGATCTGTTATGTATAACACACCATGCATACTAAATCATGGGTAAAAGATCATGTTTAACAGATCATTTGGTTCCATGGTTTATGCTTTCTTGTGATAAGATCTTCCTGGGTGCGTCATAGGTTAATATATTTATTATCCTTTGAATAATAATACATAAGTATTTAACCTTTGAATTATTGGTAATAATAATAATGAGTGTTAATAAAATTTTACTGTAATTGGAAAGTTAATGTAAAGGATTTTTATAGATAAGGGAGCTCATCTGTAGCTTATTGGTAAATTGCAGTTGTTTGGGTCATGTCAGGTACTGTGACATGGTATCTGTGGCTCAAAAAAGTGGTAGGTGTACAGGTCTTGTGAGTCTAACATTGAAGTAGTAGTTCTAGTTATGGGTTATTAATTGTACAGCCAAGACCTTGTGGCTTTTATAACACTAAGATGATGATTTATTGGGATGTGGGTGGAATTCCAGAGTACTGTGAGTGAGTGGCCTAGGATAAGTGAAGGTGTATAATCTAATTATGCAATAATAAATATGTTTTTCCTGAATTTTAAAAAGTTGGTTGTTGTGTTATGGTGGAAATTAGAATCACCACACCATCTGTCAACCTGATCCCACATAGTCATGTTAAAAAATCTCATCTAGTGACAGCAAGGGTTCAAGCCCACTTGTACAGCTAATTTAAAAAAGCTTGTCTTTCCAGATGGCTTTTTTCAAACTAAGCACAACTCAACAGTGAGCCTGTCAGCACAGTTGTACAGGGTCCAATCCCTCCATCCAACTCCAACTTGAGGCCTTGGCCAGCTGAGGGCGGGCAGGCGGTTGGGCCCTGCGCAACACAAATTGGGGGAACCAGTGGCCATAACTCTAAAAGATGTCAGGAATCCAATGATTGAGCTCCCAATCTGCCATCTTCAAAAATAAAGAAACTGGGTTAGAATCCCATCCAATGTGGCACATACTGAGATTATAAAGGCCACCATTGTGGTGTTCCAAATCTGTTTCAAGTATGATATTACATAAGGGCCCAATCACATGTTGTGAAGGAGTCATAATCATAAATATATTATTGAATATTAGGCTCCTGCAGGTAAATTAACATACAGTAACTCACTGGAACCACAAGGCTAGCATTACTCAGTCAAAATTTATTTTACATTAAATCAATTAGGATGTTACATTATACAACATGATATAGTCCCAAAGTACATAATAGTATAAGAGCTGAATTACATAGTAAAATAGAAAATCTAATAAATGGTACAGCTCAGAGAGTAACAGGTAGGGTCATACATATGGTCACACCAGTTTAGTTTATACAGGAATATTTTGTGTCACAGGCAGTGCCGGCATATTCTCTTGAGAAGACTCCAAAAAGAAATTCCTTCTCAAGAGAAGCTTCTGTAATACATGTGATTGTGTCACATGGCATTTCAAATGTCATCACCTGCATAATTTTTCAAAAGAATATGACAACAACAACTACAGTTTCAACAGAAGATTCCAAAAGGAAATATATGCTCAAGAGAAGCTTCCATAATATGTGTGATGACTTGTATTATTAGTAAAAATCATGTGACTCACTAGCAAAAAGGCCTCCACAGAAGTCCCAACTGGCATAAATGCCTCCCAAGACATCTCACCAGCAAAAATACCTCACAATTTACTATATAAGGAGCCCCCCCTCAGCTTAATTTTTCCCATCAGTGAACAGGCAGTAGACAGCTATTAAACTCATCAAAACATTATCCATTCAAACAGTGTGATCTTAATCAGGTGGCACATCAAGGTCTTTCATACCTCATAATAAGAGGGAACAACAAGAAGCTCAATTTATTCTCTCATAACAAGTAAAGTGATCTCAAACCACTTTACCCTTAACTAAAGGTTAAGAAAGGAGGGTCAAAGACACCAAATATTTTACATTATCATCAGTTCCTTGTACTCTTCTCATACTGCAATCTTTACAGGACTATTCCATATGAAAAACAGTAAATCCATAAACAAGTCACCTCCAATCCTAGGACTCAATTCCTCTCCAACTTTGCAAGATCCACACACCACATTTTGTTTTATAATAACTTCACTGCTGAGTCCAATTTTGATCTAAGTTTGATAGGAACTTCTACATATAGTTTTATCTATCAAGTTACCACCACAACAATATAATTTTGTTTTTGGAATTCTTGTGTAGTATCATAGAGGGGCAGGTATTTAAAACCACCCATATCAGTTGTAATTCAAGTTCACTTGAGATATTATACCTATTATTTCCCCCTCACATTACTGCAAACCAATACCAAAAGAGTTCTCACACTGTTGAGTCAGGAAAAGTTAAAAATAAAAAAAATATGCCTGGAAAGACAAGCTTTTTTGTATCAGCTGTATTTAAAGCCTGACTGTGTGCTTTCCAAAAACTAGTATTACTGAAGTGTGCAATGTCAAAACAATAAGCATAAAAAAAAGGGAGGGGTGGGGAGGGAATTAAAGGGGCAACTAATGAAGGGTTTGCAAGTGAAAATGGGATATACACAGTTGTCTAGTTGAGAATGAGTTGGTGAAGAACCAAAATCCCCTGGTTGAGGAGAAGAGATACAGATAAAGACGTAGTACTGTCTAACTAAGTCAAGTGGTGATGTGGCACTAGAGTGTCAGGCTGAGAAGAATGATAGATTTGAAATCAGGATTAATTCAAGTAATAAATACACGACAGTTGTGGGAAATTAGAAAACTGACTAAAGTTTTGTGGTGAATTTGCCAAACCTTGCCCACCAGAAGTTGACAGCCAAAGACTGTCAAACTGACGGAGTTTGCAAGAATCTTTCAAGCCAAGAGTCAAACCAGACCACACACCAGGGCAGTTTCCTTGGAACTCCCCTATCAAGTGCCCTCCATCTACTGAACTAGGGTGGTTCAGTAGGAGGAGGGCACTTGATAGTCAGGTGCCAAGGAAACTCCCCTGGTGACACAGACCGGCTTTAAACACCAGGAAAATTACAAATGGTGATTATCAAGCAATTCTTTGACTGGATCAGCAGTGGTTCTCTTGTGTAGATCATTCCAATTATTTCTGTTGAAATCTCTAGTCATTGACATTCCCCACCTTTGTGCTATGACTCAGTACCCCTAACTGGCAGTTTCTTCACCTGCGCGCTGTGGAACTACTCTTGGGTGAGATAGAGCTTGGAAGGGAGATAGTGGAAACTGGTAAGAGCTCTACTAAGGGGTGCTGATGAAGCTGCCTTCCTGCCTATAGCTGGAGGTGGAGAGTAACACTAAGAAAAGAAAGAAAAGGTGTGGCTGAACTCTTCTCTAAAGTCTTAGTAGTGCTTATAGATAATAACTAAGGAATTCCAATGGTGGGTAGGAGGGGTGTGGGAGGTGTAGAGGTTAAATAGTTGTAGTAACTGAGATGGTTTTAAGGACTTTGTTCAAAGGACTAATCAAGGGCTATTCCAAGGACTTATTTCAAGGAATATTTAAAGGACTATTCAGAGGACTTATTCAAGTACTATTCAAAGGAAATTCAGAGGACTAATCAAGGGAATTCAGAGAACTATTCAAGGACTACAGGAATAAAGGACTGAAATACT
>LUKR01001228.1:0-13963 GCA_019395275.1 Puccinia brachypodii
ATCCTGTTGTGTGTCTTGATCCTTTATGTATTGTTTTAAATGAAATGACTTCTACATATGTAAATTAGCTGTGTAGTTATGTAAGTGAGGGTGGATACTGATGACTGCTGTCCAAAATGTGTCTGGTACTTGAGGTGGCCATATCTTGGTAACTAGTGGGAATTCCTGGTTGGTGTGAGTGAGTAACCTAGGGTGATTTGGGGTGTAGAAGCTGATTCTGTAATAATATTATATGTATTGTTGATCATTAAGGTAGTTTCTGGCTGTGTATGAGTTATTGTTGGAGAAGAATTGGAATCACCACATTGGTCACCAAATTTTTTGGTAGGATTGGGGGGTCAAGCCAACCTAATTTTTTATGTTGGCACTTGGTCAACCAAAGTTTGTGGTTTAGTCATGATGTGAAAAGCAACCATTGACCAACAAGTCACTCATTCATCCAACAGTGTGATCTTAAACATCCACTTATCCAACAGTGTGATCTTAAACATCCACACATCCAACAGTGTGATCTTAAACATTCACTCATAGCATCTGTCTCCTGTTCCATTCCCACTGAGGACATCACTCACATTGAGGCATAACAAGTCATACCTACTAGCAGCTAACCCCTATTATATTCCTACTGAGGGCGCCACTCATCCACCCATCCTGCTTGAGGTTCATCTAGCTGTTTTGCATAGTTCATCCATTGATCTAGGTCTGATAAGGATTACTACACATAGTTTTTCTGTATCACATAATTGGCCACAACAATAAATAATTTGTTGTAAGAATTCTTGTGTAGTACATTAGAGGGGCAGGTCTTTCAAAGCACCCATAACATTAGCTTTGCATACTTGTGCAATAGCATACTGTTATCTCCCCCTCACCAATTGCCATCCCATCCCAAAGGAGTTCTCACAATGTTCAAAAATATGTTACCAATATAATATGATTATGTCTGACAATTATTAAAAGAGGAAGCTGTGGGATATGAAAATTTGAGTAAATTTATAGTGGGTGGTAAAAGGGGGGGGGGGGTTAAATTTAGAAAATTTTACCAAAATCTTACTCCATGTCCATTCATTAGATCTGAGCCCTACTTACACTAATAAAAGTATTCAAAATTGCTGTATAATTTCATAAATGGTGTTTGGCAGGGATTATGTAAGCAAATCCCTGCCAGAATATTCAGGCCTGTTTGGCAGACCATAATGTGTGATTTGTGTGGCCCCCATGACCCAAAATTGACACCCAAAGGGGGTTGTAATACTGGTTTCAGTGAGGTCTGATTGGCCCCCAGGGCAAACCTCCACTGACATGTCACAAACTATGGTGCAGCCAAACAGGGACCTATGTTTATGAATTTAGGGACTTATGGGTTTTCAATTTTAAATGCTGTCAAGAACCACACTCTAGTGAGTTCTCCACTTCCCCTGTGGTGTATTCATAATCAATTTATACATAAAAAGCAAGTTTTGAGGAACAAGTTAGAGCTTAGTGCATAAGGTGTTCCAATAAACTATTGATATCAAAGTACGTTAATGAAGATGATATAAATTAGATTTTAGCAATGTGGTAATGAACTCAACTGTTGATGATGGTTGATGATTTCATCAAGGGAGTTAAGGACTAAGGTCCATGAGATTGCACTTCTGGTAATGAATCTACCTTACTAATTTGAAGTATATATATTCGTGAGACAGATTAAGTAGTTCTCCTCATTCTCACGTATCATTGAAGATGTAGCTGTGGGGGACATTGTCAAGCTTGGGTAGTTATCAATACAAGACCAATTGGTCAGCCTACCTTTCCCCTGGGCGAAGTCCAGGCTCACGTCCCTGCCATGAACCAGCCAGTTTACAGGAATGATCAATCATATAATATGAAATCAGGTATTTCACTTCATTTGTATCTATGGCGAAGCAATCTGAGAGTAGGTAAATTCTCAAATTGACGCAATAAAATCTTCCAACACAGATCCAAGGGTTCCCGGTTTTTTAAGTTTTTGGTCAGCATTCTTTTAAGATGGGTTATTATTTTATTTTATTTTTGATAGATTTGCAAGGTTTCTTCAAGTTCAAAAGAAAGGGGGAGCGGAGGGGAGGGGAGATAGGGATGTGTTTTTTCAGAACTTTATGAATCCAACTTAAGCGACAAGGAGAAAGCTTCTTTCTTGATGTATGGGCGGGGGTTAAATCAACTGTTTTTTCAACAAGATGAAAAAGAAGTTTCTTAAGACTCGAAAGTCAAGCTAGCGCCGACTTTGTGAGCATTGAGGCCACCGGATTTCTCGTCGTTTACAGCTGCCGCGCCACCACTAACTTGTTGAGTATCAAGGGCGAGACCGAAGCTAACTTTGACTCCCGGTCGGAGGGCTTGAGTGTAGCCTAAACCCAAGATCCCAGTGTTGTTGATCTTGGCCTTGATGAACGAAGCGTTATCGAGGTACGCACGTGTACCGACTTCGAGGGAGATGTTCTTGCTGCTCGATTTCGAATCGTAAATCCTTTTATTTCAAACAGAAAGAAACCCCGCTTGTTAGGGTCCGCTTTCTATCAACACACAAGAGTGATCGAAACTGATACTCACGCCTTGGCTCCCGCTTCAACGTCTCGGTTTACTTTGTGGTAGTAAGATGCATGGAAGGTTGACAAGTTCGACAGACCGTGTAAGGTGATAGCGTATTCAGGAGCGGAGTATCCAACGATGGCGTTGTATTTCTACAAAAAAACAAAAGGGGGAATCGAGATTAGAGCGCATGAAGGAAATTCAAGTTATTGTTTGAGATAAGAAGTTTACGCTAATAGCAGCCTTTTGAACATCGTAAGTGGCGTCGCCTCCGACCAAGAAACCATCACGACCGATGACAGCGTCAAGAGTGAATGATGGGCCCTAAAAGTAAGTTCCAAAGGTTAGATTAAAATAGACAAGCCCATCAAGGAAGAAAGAAAAAGGATTGACTCACTCGGAATAAGTCAACTAATGTTCTGGTATGTAGACCGGGTTGCTTGTAAGTGGCTGTCAAGGCAGCGTTCTTAGCATTTGAGACCGGGTTCATGCTAGTAGCCAAGTCCAATTTAAGACCTACAATACAGAATTCCGATTTGCGATCGATTAGAGAGAGAATACGGGTAAGCTGATCTGCTAACTTTTCTAAAATAACAGTCACAAATAAATCAGAACTGGGAGGGGGAGACAAACCTTTGGCGATCTTATTATCGAGTTCGAATTGGGCTTTGACGAGGTTAGAAGTACTCCAGGTAGGAGTGAATGTGAGTCCATATTTCGGTAAGAGGTACTTAGCCTCAAGGTCTCCTGCAATCACTCCCGATTTACCATCCCGTAGACCGGCTACCTATTTACTCCAAAATAGAGTATATCAAGAAAGAAGGAGAAAGTAAATAGCAAGATAGAAATGAAATCGTAATATCATAATCAGACAGAGGTTAAAGCGAGGGGGATGTTGGGTACAAGTAAGTGGGGTTTTTTAAAAGTATGAATTAATTTGTTTTGTTTTTTGTGGTCGGATGATGATATATATTTTGTTGAAACCAACAGTAGGTGGCGAGTGGGCCAGACTAGACCTGATAGTGAACTGATTCGAAGGACGGAAAAGAATAGAGGCAGAAGATCGGCATAGATCGGATTTCTTGACACGCACTTTGAAAACCACGTTGTTGGGTGCTTTGGTCTTGACCTCCAAGTTGGTGCCGGAGATCGGGTAGTCCTTTCCGAGCAGGTCGTTGGCAGCCTTGCCAAGGTCTTTGAAGCTCGGTGGGACGGGCTGAGTGGACATTTTATTTTGCTATTGGGATGGAGGAGATGGGAGTAGGCAGACAGTGGTGTTTTCTTTTTGTGGTAGAAGTCTATATAGTATTGATGGGCTAGGCTGGGGTAGACTGGGCAGCAGCGATGACGGGGACTCTGCTGCGTACGCCGGAGCCTGCCGATTCCAAGCGAGCGTCGAGCAACAGCCGCAGCAGCCGCACTGATTAACAAGACTAGGAAGCATTTGTAACAAGCGGAGGTGTATCGAGAGAAAACCCAGACCGAGGGGGAAAATGCTGAATCAGAGGATATATATGTATCAGAAGGATGAAGCCAGCAGTTGTTGTGCCCCTCGTGCATCCATAGTACCATACTCCGGCGGGAGATCTCCAATAGGATGGGGCTGTTCTTCTCTGATTTCAATCTACCTCACTCCAAATATCAATCGTACCCTGTGAGGTCAACAATCTTAAGAAATTGGATGAAAAGCCAAAATACATCAACGATTGAAACAAGTCAGTTTCAACTGGTCTGTCATCAATCTCACCTGGTGAAACTTCAAGGCACCATTCCAAATCACCATGAAAACCTCAAGATATTCTCACCGAGTAGATAGAACGAGGTTCGAGTTGATTATTGAAAATATAAATATGTAAAGCTGCAGTTATTTGAGTGAATGTATGTAGTATCTACTTAAAGTTTTCCAAAAAAAAAAGTGATTCGAGTGAAGTAACAACAGAATAATTCACATCCCTTCGCCATCCTCATCTATACCACCACCACCACCGTTATGATCATCATGATCATCTGCTGAAAACGAGTGTTCCTCTTCCTCCCCCATCATCTCCCCACGCTCATCCAGTTCTTGTAAGACTTCGCTATCGTATTTAACTAGATCTCCAAACGCTGCAATCTGTTTCTGCGATCGTTCAGGTTCCTCTAGACCTTCATCCAATCCGGGTACTTTCCTTTTCAATTCCACGACAAATTGCTCCGCAAGTTCCTTCACCCCTAACGATCGACTGATTAACTTCTCTCTCGATGATTTGCTACCAGCTCCCTTCCCTACGCCTGCTGCGAACTTGCTCAATTTTCTGTAGATGATCATTCATTCATGTTAGGGCCTTAGTACCGTCAAAATGGATGACAATCCAACTGAAGCACTTACTGGTCACTGATACCATACGTCTCTTTCAAAAGATCTCTCAAGACGAATCCGACTCCCAACACGATCGAACTATTGAAACCGAAACTTATTGAGCCGACGGCGGTGTCACCGGGCTCGCCATTCTGCTGCTGACCATTCGAGCTCCACAAAGCTTTCAACGGATCTCCATCTAGTAGCTGTAAAGTTTGAAAGGCCGATTGCCCAACACTAGAGTTCAAGCTCTCAATAAGCACCATTGCTTCCTCCTCAGTCTTCAGCTCCAAGGTCAACAGCCCTTCAGCTAAGTACTGTTGGAAACCGATGGTTTTTCGATCAATCTTGTCGGTCTGAGGATCAATCGAGAATGACTTGATCAGTGCCTTGAGGAAAGCCAATCTCCAAACTCGTTTCTCTCTCAAAAGGGTGTACCACGAGGCTAGCACCGACCGAGTTGGATTACTTGAATACCCTACATATTTGAGAAGAGATGATGTCAGCTTAGAAGTCTGGCAGTATTTGGCAGGTAACGTACCGTTTGCAAACGAACTGGTGCCAGATGACCTTGTGTGGCAGTCAAACACCTTGTTCATCGTCTCTAGAAATCGACAGTGTACCAGGTTTCCACGTTGGACGTGAAGCAGAGTATGTAAGGCGAAGACCTGCGAAGAAATTTCCACGTCCTTCGAACTCTCAAGCGCAACTAGCACAGGCACGCATTCCAAGGGGTGGGTTAATCCTTGCTTGATAGTAAAAGAGATGATATCAACTGCCGTTTTCTGAATGTGCGGTTTGGTTGATTGGGCAAGAGCGGTGATTTGCGGAAGGTACCGCTGCACAATTGCTGAAATAACCCTAAGAAGAATCAACAAGGTTAGTCCTGTTCGTGCTGCATTTTCTACTTTGCTTGATTAAAGCAAGATTCAACTGACCCTGAGTCTGGAAATGTGTCGACATTACCAATTAATTGATTTACGTCCACTTCCTTCGCATCGACTATCGTGTAGAAATCCCATCCCGATCGTTCTCAGTCTTCGTTTTCAGTTTACACAGTTGATTTCGGGCACTCTTACCTGGTTCAGCATCCCCCTGCCCTTGCTCAATTTGGTTCGAGATAGATTCTACTATCAGTTTAAGTAGACGGTGTTGTAAATCGCTGTCGCTCTCAATGTGATTGTTGAATATGGTATCCATCAGAGTTATTGATTCGCGGCGCGTCATTAGAGATGGAAAAGCTCGATACAAAAAACCTGAGATCGAGGAGACATTCAAAATCGGCATATAATGCAGCTGGAAGGAATTGATAATAGTGCTTACCTAGACAAGTCAAGGTGATATTTTGTATCTTCTGTGCGGGCTTCGCGTCATAAATACGCAGTAGAAGATTATAGACGTGCACCTGAATGGAATCCTGCGTTTTGTAGTACCATTCGGTAAGCATTTGTGATGAAAGCACCGGCTTGTCAAGATCTCTCGATTTACCTGAGAAATAGTCTTGAGGGCTTCTTGGATGTCTTTTAAAATGTTTTACATGAACGGGGGGAAAATGAGCATTAAATCTCGGTCTGTGCATCTCAGAACACTGCTGCTTTTCGATTCACTTACGCTCTTGTCCAGCAGGAAGTTTATCTAATTGCCCATGTGCTACCAACGTACTGACTAGATACATGAGCACGGGTAGTGATTTTGTATTGGAAATCGCGGAGCCATCGTCGAGTTGTTTTATATCTTTCCTTAGCCTATTTTCGCAAGCCTTGAATACGTTGAACAGCTGGTCGTAGTCTCGCGTTTGATGGATCACAACCGCACAAAAGCAGGCAATCAATTCTTGTAAGACCTAGTGATAAATGTCAAACATTACAACGTTAGCTTTCATCTACTTCATCAGGGTTCGAAATTATTACTGACAGCCCCTCCGCCATTAAGGTTAGGCTTGTTGACTAATACCAATAATGTCCGCTGCAATTGTTCTCCAAACGTACTTGATGACTTGGGAATCAATGTCACACAGACCCGGAAAATTTGCAGCAGGTACTGGACCATCTGATTTTCACTAGGCTAGATACTCCAAATAAAAATGTGTTCAGGTATTGCTGCTTCGTAAAGGTCTGCGGCGAAACTTACTGTTGTCGCGCCCTTGAGATAAGGCAACAGCATCAGCGCTTTGTTTGACTCCAATAGCTTCGGGGAGGCAAATGTCAATATGCAAATCGTTTGAATGCACTCGACCTCGCTCTGAAAATTCAAGACCGACTAAGATAAGATCGCGCGACTCATTAAAATAGCCAGGCTGTTGGACGAACAAACGCTTCATCGCGAGTAGGCGCAACATCCATCAACTGGTCAATCAAGTGTTCCACAATCTCTTTACAGCGCTGTTCGAATTTATGACGCGCTGCGTCACCTTGTTTGACCTGCTGTTTGATGATCTAGCAGCAAAAGAAGAAGAAAGAATTGTAGGGGTATTAACATCGGACTGTTGCTGGCATTCAAAGACACTGAGACTCAACAAATTTCATGACAGACTCGACAGGCGATGGTAGCTCTTTATAGGCGGCGGTAATTTTGATGAGAATTGAACTGGTTATACTGATATTGAAAGCCTGCCCCGTCGGTTGGTTGAACCATAACTCTTCGAGTGCATTCATCGCCAAGACCTACACAGCTCATCGCGTGTCAGGGTTGAGAAGAACATTTTGATTGAAATTATTTGAAACCTACTCTAATCGAGGTTTCTTCATCATGGATTCTCGATATCAGGCGATGGGAAATATCAACTTTTAAGCCAATCCACTCCTCCTCATTTAGAATCAGGTAGATCGCTTTCAAAAGCTTCACCACCCTCTTGCGAACTGAAACGCCCTTGTCCGCAATTCGCGCAGATATCTGAGGTAGGAACGCCACTGCCAGATCGGGCCGATCAACAACATATTTTCCGACCAGCTCGACAGTAGCATCTCGCACTGCTGGCGAGCTATCGTGCATCCGGTTTTCTATGGCCTTTCTGACGGATTCCTGCAATGCAAGAAAGTACATGTGCGACCAACCTCAACCTCAATTGCAGTCCCGGGTAGCAGAAGTGGAGTGACAAACACACCTGAAAAAACACTGTCTCGTCCTTCGCAACAACCAGCGCCAGAGCCTTGATAGCCTTACTACGAAACGTGACCGAAGGGGAGGCAGAGGTCGTCATGATGCGCTCGAGGAAAACATCAGCTAGGCCTTTCAGACCGAGAATCTTGGAAATCGCTTCATTTACAGATCCGTTTCGTGTTGCTGAGTCAAGTTCATCACTGGCGCGACACATACAGTATACGGTTAGCCAATTTGGTGGGAACTAGCGCGAAAATTAAAGAAACAGTATCTACCTGCAATCTCGGCTGACTGCTGGCATGGCGCGAGTAAGCTGAATGGATCCCAATTCTTGAATATATGAATTCAAATGATCAAGAAATTCATGCTGTTGCAAGTGATCTTGCTTTTCATCCTCACCGATCACCTGCGCAGTCTGCGAATCTGCTAGAAATTGTTCATGTACGCTTTGTAAGCTCTTTGAGGCGTTGATCATCTCGCACATCCATTGGGCGTGGGCAAAATCAGCGGCAGTCTGAACATGAGAAAATCAGTTAAATGTTGCATCAGACATCCACTCAAAATCTAAAAATGCTCACGTCACTCGGGTCACTAGATGGGTTCTTTGCATCCCAACTAGCTAGAGAGGTTTTCTGAAGTTCGATCAGCCGAGAAAGCGCTTTTTGATCCAACGTCCTGATGATGACCTGTAAGTTAATCCTTGGAGATCAGCGATGTATTCACGGGATGATCAGAAGATAAACATACCTTGAATGGTAGGGTTGGAAACGATTGGATCGGCGTTTGCTCAAGTCGCTGCTCAATCGGTTCCATCAGCTTGGCTGTGATTGGGCCAAGATAATCGATACACATGCTTTTGACAGCATTCGAATCTGCAGAAGCCTTGTTCGACTCGAGTAAACCAACCTGAGTTGGTTACGGAAATCAAAAAGAATTAGCAAAGAGAAAATAAAATGTTAATCCGGCTGCAAGGAAGACATGCGAGAAGTTGGATCCCTCGTTCTTGGTCTAACTATAGGATATGACTAACATGAAGCCCTTCGCGCTTACCATCGTCTTACAAAATAGCCCCAACATAAACTCCGCCACCGGCCAATCGGGTAAGAATAAAACATTGATCAAGTCTTCGACTAGTTTATCGAACAAGATCCTATAATTGGCTTCATGGCTGGACTTTGAACTTTTTCCGGATCTAAACACAAAAGTATGCCAAGCACGAACATCAGGCATCGATAAGATTTGCGAATTGCGAAGCAAGGTATGTGACTAACTTTTGCAGCAAAAATGACATGATTTTCTTGCTTAGCTTAGTGGCTGCCGATATTTCAGGCTCAATGAAGTCTTTGATGGAACCAAAAGCTACTGTGCTATTTGTTTTTGGGGGTAGGATTATAGGATGGGTAGTTGACTCCATGGTTTGTGTAGCCGGTGCATCCAGGGTGTCTGTGGCTGTTGAGTTGAGTATTGCGGCGACGCGTGATCTAGCCCCGGTCAGACAACATTGCACAATGTGTAGCAACAGCGCTGAAAATGTCTGGATTGATTTGCCGTTTGCTAGGCTGTAGTGAACAGTGAGATGATATTTGTTAGTGGATCTATCCGAGAGTAGAACACAAGTGAAGATGGCACCAAAAAATAGTTGAGAGCAAAGGCCTACTGATAAACTGCTTTGCTGCCCCGGGCAGATTGTTCCGGGAGATTGAGGATGGAGTTCAAAATTTCCTCAATAATCGAGCTTCTCTGGTCGGGGTATTTCGATGAAACCTGGGTTAGTCAATGAAGCAATTAGCATCCCTGTAGTATGAGGGTTGGAGATCGAAGAGAATCTTTTACGTTACGGAGAAGTTTCAAGCATTCTAAGCGCATGGTTTTCATAGACCCATGGCCTTGCGAAGTCTTTCTCGATTTTGTGTTTGAGCTCGGCAGATCAAACGTTGGTCCGCAATCCACGAAAAAGGGCGCGATTGTAATGTACGAAACACTAGCAATGATCGATTCTGATAGATCGATTTGCCTCACAAGAACATCGACCCTGGGCACAATTGATGTCGAAAAAAACGAAAAGCTTTGTGCAACATAACTAGAAATGAGCTTTGATGCGCACATGATGCGGCGGAGCCTTTGTGAATAGACTTCGAACAAGTTTAACCAAAGCGCTCAATGCAATGAGTCAAGTGCAACGGAATGAAGTCTGGGAGTAGAAAGTAACCAACCGTCCAGAGATCCTTTCTGATTAGCTTCGACAAATGGAAAGATGACAGAGTTGAGCTGGTCTTTGGTACCCTTTACGATGGAGCTGATCAATTCTTCGGAATAAAACTGTTTTGGAAGATGTTTGTCGTGCGCCAGAAGGGCCAGGATAGTCTCAGTGGAATGCAGTGCGATCTGCAGATCCTTCAAACGGTCCTCGATCGTACTTATGTGGATCTTCTCGGATTCAGACTCTCCATCCGACGTTTCATCTTTCGCCTCTCCGTCTATTGAATCTTCAACAACTGTGTTGAGCCGCCTTTTGGACGAGGGTTTGGCTACAACACGACTGCCCGACGGTGAGGCTTTCTTAGATCCAGGCTGTTTGGAAGACGAGGGGCGATCAGCGAGGGAAGCAGAGTTCGAACATCGGCCTGGTGTATGCTTTTGCTTCAGCTCAGTTGGTATGATGGTCATATCTTCCACAACCTTGACTCCCCGCTCCAAAATTTTAATTAACCGTGTTAAATCAGGAATCGGGACTTTTGGAATTGCTCCCCCACTAGTTTGTTCCAAAAATGACTTAATTTGTGTCAAAATGGGAGGCGCAAGGATAAATTGTGATTGGAGTTGGCAAAAATACTGAGCTGGAACGGCCATATCATCTGCCTCCAGAACATCCTCAACCAAACTCAGAAACTTTTTTCCGGGGTCTGATCATCATCACATGAGTACATCAGTCAGGTAGTTACGCCAATTCAGACGGAAATTGCTGGTCTGGTCGCGGTAGAGGTAAAAGTGAGACGGACCTTGATGAGAAACAGGGGTATTCGAGGTCTGTGATCGACAATTACTTTTGGTGGCACTTGTGGGTAGGGAGGAGGGAACTTGGGTGGACGATGGTTTGATGGGGGAAGAACTGAACACAGTACTAGCTGGATGATTTGTGACTGGCGGGAATGAGGTCGGGGGCTCAGTTGGTTGGGGAGCGGCGCGCTTGAACTCCTTGTTAGTGCGTCTCTTTTTGGACTGTGAGATGTTTTCTTCAACAGGATGGGTTTTTTGTTGAGCCCGATGAGCAGATCGAGTGGCGAGATTCATATCCAGTGGATCGGGCGATTCGACTCGTTGATGGTCTTCGGATGATTGCTTTGACAAAACCAGATGATCGGTAACAAAAGAAGCGGACGCGGGAGGTAAAGGAGCAGAGTGAGGCTGTGCGTGTAATGGGTGAACTTGAACTTGCTGCTGCTGCTGCTGCTTTTGCTGCTGCTGTTGTTGTTTTTGCTGCTGCTGTTGTTGAGCTTTCTGTTGAAGTGTTTGTGCAACAAAGTGCCTGTAGAATGACTTGATCTCGGCTGGGTCGGTAGTTTCTCGAAGAGGACTATTAGAGGCCGGCGAAGAATCTGACAGTGGAGAGGGTGTGATGATGCGGAGTGCACTGGAATGGGCGGCGGCCGGTCCGGATGAGCATGTGGTGGCCGATTGCGAGTCTAGACCAAGTGTAGCAAGGGGAGTATAGGGTAGGTCCTTGAACAGGCTTTACAAATTATTAATGCGAGCAAGATTTTAGTCGGAAACAGTTTTCCAGTCATGTCAGACGGTCAAGAGGGAGAGGAAAGAGGGAAACACGAGTCAGACGATGGTCACGAATTGAAAATGGAACCAAACAGGTGAGGGCTGCTTAAATATTCTACTCACATGGGTTGGCTGGCATGCTGCTCAATCAGCCGATTGACTGCCCCGAGTTGTCGGTGGACCCAGTTGAGCTGGTCATCAGAAAGCGGCGGAGCAACTGTGGACGATGACGAGCTCGACGCATTCAAGTTGGCTGACTGGACCAAACCCCGATCGACGAGCGAGAGGGCTTCGTGGAACGGCTCGAGTGGATCAAATTCAACAGTCGGATGAGGATCACCAATAGAGAGATTGCTGATTGAGTCAGTGACTGCCATTGGAGGACATAAGCCAGATTCGATTTCGGTGATTTTTCACAAGCAAAGAGTATTCAAGGAAACGTGTCAAACTCAAATTTTCAGGTCGATCAATCAACACTGCCCCGCAAGCCATCCAACACTCACAGTCTGGTCTGAGTAGAGTTGTTCCGATCGGATACCGGCTCAACATTTCTCGGGCTGCTCGTGCAATATCAGCTTGCACCGTGGCCGACGAGCTTGGATCCGGATTAAGGAGTGGAGAGCCATTGACCGGGTTCGGGACAGACCGGTCGACTGAGGCCGAATCAGCCGGCGGGCAATTCTCCTGATTGTTGGACCATCCGGCTCGATCCATCCAATAGGTTGATCAGACGGGTTAACTTGTGATTAATATTGTGAGTATGGCTTGCTGAATTGATCTCGAGCGAATATGGCGGGGGCAGAAGTCCAGGTGAGTGGCTGATGGTTCATTTCATTCCCGATGCGGCCGAGGATTTCATCCGATTCGGTTCGACAACTTTCGTGCAGATCAGTTCATGAAGTTCAACAAGAAACGCATCCGGGACGAGTTGCGTGTCGGCTTGGTTCCGTCGCGGCCAGCTTGCTGGGAAAGTCACCATCACGCTCCAGTCAATCTGCATGCAATTTCCACCTTCCCCGCATCTAACTACCCGCACATCCAGCAATTGGCTCACCTCACTTGGGCCTTCAGGTGCCATCGTTCACCCCAAATAATAGGCTTAATGGTTTAAATCAGCGGTTGATCCTAATTTCTGATTGGAGAAGTATTTGTGTACCAGACCATGTCTGAGGAATAAATCATCTTCCATGCTGAACTCCAAATTACCTGGTGTATAAGGGAAAGCAGATGGCACATTTGACCAGAGAGATTTTGAAGACCAACCACCGCAAAAAAAAATGAGTCAACTGCTTGCTGTTGACATGCAGCATGCTCTCATCATACCCCAGCTCAAGCTCTGGGTATGCTGCAGATGGTGGAGTTTTTTTTGGGTTTCTTTTGGTTTTTTTTTTTGCTTTTTCACTTCTCTCTCACCCTTTGCACTTAGATGTTTCTTCAGATTCAAGCTGCAGTGCCAGCATATTTGGATGGGCTGAGTTGATCTGACAGCCTTAAAGCCAGCATAGCTGGCCAAAAGCGTACTATATATTCAAACATATTCAACTTAAGAAGAATCTGATTTCATAATCAGATTCCTCATGAAAATTCATTATTAGTATCTGTACTTGATTTCTCTCTAGCTCTTCTAGTGTAGAGTACAGGATCCCTCCAACTGTGACTCCTTGGCCCGCGCGCCTCCATGCGGCCCGCAGCAGCCTTTTCCAAAACCGTGCTCCCATGTCACTCTACAGATTGCCATCGAGACTGTACTACAATAGAAAAAAGATAAAACAGAGTGTGAGAGAAAAATGAGAAGGAGCTTTGAGGCCAGTTTTCAGATATACATGGCTCTCTCAAAGCTCCAAGCCCTCCTTTTTTCCCCCAGTCAAAAACCAGAACAATTAGAAGCATGCAAACACCAGTTTCCAGGAAACCGTTGTAGGATTTAAAACGTCACAGGTCCCTTACTATCAGGAATTAGTCCCACTACATAGTGTCACTAATTCCCAAAGGAAGTCATCTGTTTTCCTTGCTATCCAGCTCCCTGTTTCTCCTTGTTCTGCCTTTCTCCTCCCCCCTCTTTCTCACTTCTATCATAAAACAAGAATAAAAGAATTAAGAATAAAAAGAAAATAAAACAACAAATAAAATAAAGATCCCTCTTCAGTGTTATTTACAGTTTTGTGGTTTAAATAGAAAACCCCATAGGTTTCCCAGTAAAGAACC
>LUKR01001230.1:0-13952 GCA_019395275.1 Puccinia brachypodii
GTGACATGGGCTCTGTGGCTGACAGGTCTTTTGTCAAGAAACTTCACGTCAGCTCCTCACCAAAATGATCATTGCCCACAAACAACCCTTCCAACTAGTTGATCACCAACTCTTCAGGGAATTCATTGTCTCCCTGCAACCCAGATTTGTTATCCACGGCCAAGCTACCATCAAGAAGGATGTTATGGCCATCTTCCAAACCATGAAGGCTCAGATCTTGGGCAAGATAGACAAAATACAACAAATTGCTTTGACAACCAATCTCTGGACCTTGGCCAACCAGAAGGGATTTATGGTTGTCACAGCCCACTTTGTAACTGACAAATGGAATCTATTTAAACAAATTATATCCTTCAAAGAGCTCCCATCACCACATACTGGGTTTTCAATTGCAGAACAGCTCATAACCACTATATCTGAATGGAAGATTCTAAACAAGTTTTCCTTCATTACAGTTGAAAACGCTTCATCAAATGATACAGAAGTTACCCAATTGTGTGCCGTTCTCAATGAGAAAAGTCGGATTCCAATTGAAAAACAGGGTCTCCTCTTTCATATTCAATGCCTGGCTCACATCATCAATCTCATTGTCAAGTACAGATTGAAGGTTATCTGCCCGGCTATCAGTAAACTTCAAGATATTGTGAAGTACATCAAGAATGGAGCCGCGCACAAGCAAGCATTTCAAGAGGCCATTGCCATGTCAAACGTTGCCAAACAAGCCCTACCATTGTCTGATGTTGCCACCCGTTGTAATTCTACTTACCTGATGATATACTCCTCCCTCCTGTACCAATCCACCCTCAAAAATCTCTCAATGCAAGATGCAAACTATGTTCATTGTCAAACCACAAACAACTGGATTGAGCTGAAGACAATGTATAATTTCCTGGAGCTTTTCAACCAAGGTAAGCTTATATCAAACATCATGATTGACTTCTCAGATATAACTCACATTACTCAATTATTTACATTCAGATACTTTGGACCTGGGTGGAATGAAGTATCCAACAGCGCATCTAGTGTATAAGATCATGAAGTCAATCAAAAAGCAGTTGAAAGACAACAAGTTGAGCAGGAACAATCACATCACCAGCATTGTTGAACCAATGCATACAAAATTCAACAAATATTGGACAAACACAAAAACGTTTGCGGCCATTGCCCTTGTATTTGATCCCCAATAAAAGATGGAACTGTTTAAATTTTTAATTTTAGAGCAGCAAGGCTCTGAGAAAGCTGAAATCACTATTGCTCAGAATTGCCACAATGTGCACTCATGGTTTAGAGAGTACATCACAGATAGCACATGAACCACACCCACAACCACTGTTGAATCCAACAATACACACTCTGAAACCCTCAGCACCACCGACCTTGCCTTTAAAAGATTTTTGGACTGTAAGAAGGTAATCACATCAGTTGCTCCAACGGCTGAGATTGGCCTCTATCTACAAGAACCACCCATTCCAATGACTCAAGGCCCTCCCCACTTCAACTCACTTGACTGGTGGAGGGTACACTGCAACCGTTTCCCCTATTTATCTAGACTAGCCAAGGTAATCTTCATGATTCCAATGACATCAATCACTTCAGAATTAGCATTCTCTACCGGTGGAAGGGTCATGGATGACTTCCAAAGCAACCTGCCTGAGCGCAGATACACTTGAGGCTCTTGTTTGTGGCCAGGATTGGATCCTCACAGATTACAACTAACAAATAATGAATTAACATCTTCAATTTCTTTCCCTTTTTCCCCACCAGCTTGTCCCTATGATCTCCCATTCTTATACTGTAGACTGTATTTTAAATACACAAGAAATGTCCCTTGTTTGCCCCCCCCCCCCCTGAAATACACAAGAAATGCCCCTTGCGTGCTCCCCCCCCCCTGAAATGATAATTTTCTGCCTGACCCAATTTTGAACCGGGACCTGACCCAAACCCAAAGGATTTTAGCGGGTTTGGGTTGGGCAGGAGTATTTATTTTTTGGACCCAAACCGCTCAAGTGCCGGGTTGGGTATGGGAAGCATTTTGTGACCCAAACCTGACCCAGTTACAACCTGACCTGAGAGGCCTGCACCACATTTGATCAGGCCCGCGCGAGAAATTGCTTACGTAACTGTCAGGTTAGCGGTCGTCAAGTTTGACGACCGCTAACCAGAAATTTGACTTTCGGCATTTTGACCCGGATGCGATGTGGTTGCCGATCGGGTTACATCGCCGAAACCTGGGCAGCTTCTTAACCCGAGGAATGTGAATGCTCTCAACTGACAAGAGTCAGTTCATTTGGGTTGACGGAAAGCTGGGCCCTCCGCTGACTTCTACTGGCCTTGGGAACTATTATTCATGTAGCTTATCCAAGTCCATCGAGCACACCTTCCGATCGGCAGCCATTTGCCCAAGTCCGCGAGGGACTATAGTCTTACATAGGTAGCCGTTTGGTATCCAGCATTCAATTGCTAGGCTTTGCGAAGACAAGCGCGTATAGGCCGGGATTCCTTCGGGTTGAAGACGAAACCGGATGGCTTGGCATGAGAGCACATGCCTCTTAGATCTTGCATCTATTCTTTCCCCTTCAATCTTCTCATGCTGATGTCGAGCAGTGGCACTATCCGCCACGTTGGTTTCAGCCCCTCTCGCCGGATTTGCCAGTAGTATTTTCCGGTTGGTGCGTTGACGTTGATCCACTTGAGCTCGTGATCTTGCGTGAGCATGAACCGGCCGACCCAACTTCCACAAGTCATTGGATCAAAAAGAGTATTCGCGGCGATAAGCACGCCTCAATACATGCTGGTTAAGATCTTGGGCAAAGATAAGTCTCTATTCCAACACCTCGCTTACTTGCTGTTCGTCGACGCAGAAGTCACACCTCTCACTCTTTTGAACCAGCAACATCTTTCAAGGCACATTCTTCCATCTCGAAGCCTACATCCCCAGGTCGTTTGATTAGTGACATCACATTCGACCTCAAGACTTCCTAGAAGGTCAAAGGAGCCGCTGCTTGCTATTTTTGCTTCCCTTGATGATCAAACTTCTATATCCTACGTACTCACCTTGATATTTGGATCACTTGGCAAATTTATACGCGCGTTGGTCGTGTTAATTGATATCATCTTTGGTTTGACATCTCATTTAATGTAAGTATCACGACGCTTACTTTGACCCTCTTGACCGTGATGGCTGAATGACACTGATAATTTGTTTTGCTCACCAATCAACAGCTGAGCTAATTTCCCACCAATCACACGCATCATTGAGTATCGCGTTTCGATGGCCACTGCTTACCATCAGGAGACTTATCCGCTCGAGGAAACCAGTGATCATGAGATTGTAAAACATGACCGTGCTCATCACCGGAACTACAATCCTAGTAACCCACCACCTGCTCGAGAGAAATCCAGAATCCGAAGGTTTTTGAAGAAACCCACACCATCTCGAACGGCCACCGTGGATAGTGACCTAGATGTCCACACTGAACTCCCAATCAAAGGTCCACATTCTTTCTTGGGCTACCGAGCGTCCACCCTCAGCAATGCAACTGGCTTCGATATTCAATCTCTCTCGAAATCGCTGGGCCAACCCCTTCCACGGATTCCGCACTCTGCCTCACGTCGAAGTCTAGCGGAGCGGTTCCCAACAGACACGAGCTTGCGAGGTGATGAGTTCCCCACGGGACGGGCGGTAATAGATGCCGGACAAGAGTCAAAGCCTGCGACAGAAGAACTGTTTCATCATGACTTTCAACCCGGTACACTAATCACTTCAAAATATTTCGGCTCCAACTCCACCAAGTCAGCACAATCAACTGTCTTCCTACCAGCCCCTGGAGGCCCCACACGCTCACGACGGCTGAGCATCTCGAAAGATTTTATTCAACATTGTCTGCCGAGCCCCAAACACGCTCCCATGACATGGTCGTCCAATACTAATGCCGCTTCACAAATAAGTTTTTGCTCCGCCGAGTCAGAAAGCTTCTCAGAAACTGGTCCGGTAATATCTCCAATAGAGTCTCCGCAGGGATCAAACGTACTTTTGAGTAGTCTGAGAAAATTGACTCTGAATTCGAAGAGAAATCTCGCTGCAAGCAGTACCCTCTGGTTACCCGCAGACCTACCACCACACGACTTATCATGTTTGGAAGCTCCACCCAACAACCAGATTGACGCTGCTCGCATGGGGGGCATTTGTACCGAGGAGCACCCACAAGCAGTCCTCAATCAAAGATGGTTTAATCAGACCCGCGGTGAAAAGTATCACCCCCACGCGCGCAATGATGTGCCATATTGGATGTCTTATGGACCTGAGGTCATGAATCAGTTGAGTCTTGGGCCCTTATTGTCAAAGTGGATCTATCAAGGCCTTTCACTGCGCTCATTGCTCACGTCATTCCATGGTGTGTATCGTAGCCATATTTTGATGCAATATGCATCGGCAACCTTGCAAGGCTCTTCGCCGTTTCAGCTAACATTCTCTGAAGTAAGCAATCATTCCAATAGCATTAGAAGAGTATTGGACATTGGATGTGGCCCTTCAGCCACGTGGTGTGTGGGGGTCTTGAGGGAAACATGCCATGTAGAGGTAGTTGGGTTGGACATCTGCCCTTTGCTGCTTGATCTAGAATGCTTGGAAAGACCCGCGTTGGAAAACTTCTCATTTGTTCAACAGAATTTTCTGGATTGCAAGCTACCTTTCGAAACCGCCGTAGGTCCACTTGATTTTTTTAATACCTTGAGATTCACCCTTCCTTCCAAATACTCACCAGAAATCCCCTTCTAACAATGTAGAGTTTTGACTACGTTCATGCATCCTTCATCGCTACTGGTGTCCCCGAGCAGAAATGGTCTTCTCTGCTCGAAGAGATGGCTCGAGTGCTCAAGGGGCAAGGAATCCTAGAAATTTTGGAATGCAACGCGTTGATCGCCGATCCCACCAAAGCGAAGGCCCCCACTCACCCTGAAGATGAGACGCAGTCGGGTGACAGTTTTTGCCGGGTCCCCACTCCTAGCGCTTCGACTATATCTCCGGGTTCAGTAATACGCGAGTTGGCAATGCCCAAAGAACATGCGCCCGAAGTCGGCCCAACAACTGTGCAAGAGATGGTTGGCCAATTGCTTGAACAAAATTTCATATCGCCGTTTCCCCTCTCACTCTTGCCCAGCGAGATTTCCAACGTAACGACGGGTATGAAGAGGCCACTTGCCCAAACTTTTATCAGATTTCCTAGCGACCTCCAGGGATTTGTTGACACTCAAACGAGATCACTTGATAGGGCAACCACGCTTCAGGAATCTGACATCCACCATACAATTCTGGCAGAAGATTCGAGTGCCAAAGCCGCGGCAGATGAGTCTATGGGAATGTTGCTCCTCCACTCCCATGTGAATGCTCTATATTCAACGAAAGAAAGTAGTTGGTGTGACTTGTGGCTGCCCTCCATCTATTGTGATCAGGCAACTGCCAATAGTTTACCTTGTATCGCAGCCAAGCGCACAAGGCCAACACCGAGTCGCATGCCTACAAATTTTAGTCGACCTTTTCAACAGACTCGACGAAACAAGTACTTCAGTCCAACTCCCAAGCAGAAGTCTGATTTCTACGAGCGATCAGTGCTTGAGGCGACCTTTGACAAACCCGATTATTTTCATTCTAAGCCCATTCATATGCTTCAGGAGAGTCGAACGACTTCTCATGCAAAGTTCAAATCAATGTCCCAGTTGAATCTGCATTCGAACCTACACGGAGGAAGTTCTACCCTCGATTTGACCTTAGATCACAATGACTCAGTTCACCATCAGCCCGAGCCCGAAAAGCACAATTACCATTCCCTAAGAGACTCGGGTTTCAAAGCTTTTGCACACAGGAAAAAATTCGATCAAATCTGGGACCAATGGAAAGACGAGTTGAACTGCCACTCGCTCGGGATAAGTAAACTTTTGGAGTTGAGGTTCGGTTGGACTTGTACCCTGGATATTGAGAATCATCAATCATTATACGAGCATTGTGAATATTACCAGGATGAATTAGCCCAATGTGAATCCCAGATCACCGAACTTCGGCAAAAGTTGCAGGAAAAGAAATCTTTCCAAGTAAGTTCACAGCCACACATTTTTTTGTTCTTTCCCTTCCGTTGTGCAAACAACGTCACCGGAGAAGCTTATCGTAAACTCTGCCCAATTTTCTAGGTTCCTGAGCAGGAAACAAGCTTAGATCAAGAGCAAGATTCAAATACCACGTCCCTTTTCGACGGCACGTTCCCGGCGTTTGCTCACAGGTCTCAGTCATTTGAATATGAGACATCTTCTGAAGATCATGAGAATTTTGAACCGTTCAAAAATTCTAGGAGCTCAACTGATCACTCGCTCCTCGAGACGGACACATCCGCCGACCGCAGGCAACTCTTGGCTTGTGCGGAAAATCCGATGACAAGTTACGGAAGTAACGTTGTTTGTCACGAGTCAGACTCTCAATCCTTGGAAGAACTTGGCGTCGACATACACGGAGAAGATGTTAACATGCGATCCCATACCCGCTATCCATTGGGGAATACACGCAATCATGCTTCGGTCGGCCCGTCGGGAGCGCGGCTGCTACACCCAAGAGGTACACATGCAACATCCTACCGAGATCATCATGAAAGCGACAGCGAAGAAGTCGCGATGGGAGATTGGCCGATGTCGCTACATGTCTTTTCATCGAAGTCGGAGATTAATCATCGGGGCACAAGCCCTAAGGCAGAAGAGACGGATTTTGATTTGGAGATGCAACTTGATAACTGGACTCGACAGAAGGCGGAGATCAAAAAGGCGATCCAGCTGATTCAAAATGATCTCGATAAAGTCACCAGGCGTCTAGGACTCACGGATCTTGAAGACTATGAAACATTCATGCCTGCCACTGCCCCCGTCGCTTGGAATTCGACACAAACCGAGGATAATCAAGATGCGGGCTTTGTTCTCAACATCAAGCATGAGGAGGCGGCTGGCTCTTCTCGTGCTTTTGAGGATAACGAAGAGACACCTGAGGAAGAGTTATTTGAGAATGGGGCGAGTGGCATACGATTTGATGACATATTTACAGCGTTCGATACTTTGGAGTTCACAAGTTTCCTGAGTGATGATCGCAAAAACCCAACCTCTGCCCCTAGCCAATTGATCCAGGAAGAAGCTCCAAAAGAAATTTGCAAAGACCTCGCAACTCGACCGTCAGTCAATAATCCCAACACCGGAACAATGGGCCCCGCCTATCCACTCCCCAAAGTGGGGAAGGACTTGAGATTCACTAACGCTGGATTCGGCGATCTTAAAATAGAGTACGTGCCCCAACCGAAGCCTCTTTTCAATTTTTTTTTCTAAAACATATGGCGCGCCGCTAAGGAAAGATAAACTGACAAGTCTCTATTGTGGTACCCCCACCGGTCACGTGTTATTCAACAGAAAAATCTACTCTATTAAGAAGAACTGAAATTCTGATTTGCTAGATCATTTCGCTTGCTCTATCGCTTCTTCGCATGTGGCAGATGTGTGCTGCTACAGTGAATTGTTCACATGTCGTTTTTACATTTCAGCGTGCAGCTTTTTTCATAGAGCATCACACTAAGCATACAGTCATTCATTAACACAACACATACCCAACTCGAAAGCGCATTCTTGTACAATTAAAGCTGCTGAAGCTAATACTTGTACTTTATTTTTTCACCTAATATATATTTATAATGACCCTTTGATTGACCAAACATGACCTGAGGAGCTAATTGCCAAGCAACAGAGAGTAGGTAGGATGGGGCGAGAAGGCGACGTCAGAAGACCAAACAAATGGCTTCAAAATCTTAACTACTCATCACACCCTAGTAAACACCAGTGGGACTCACTACCAATTCAGCCCCTTGATAGAAGTGATGCAAAAGATTGTATTCTCTGCTTCACTGGAGAAATTGGTACATTTTCCACATAAGCATATTGGTCATATTAACTGTTTTCCAAGAAAATGTCAGGCATGTTGTGTTGTCGCACAAGGAGCCAACCAAGCTTAGTGCACTGTGTTCTCTCTTTTTTTTCTCACAAAGAGGAAAAAATCAATTTTCTTTGTATGTGCGTAAGTTTGTGTTACATGAATCCAGTCAAGCTGGTGAAGTAAAAAAAAAAAAAAAAAAATCAACCAGCAGCTTTCTGAGCCTGCAAGCAGGCAATGTGCTTCAAAACAAAAGTAATACAAACATACTTGTGTACATTGGTGTCACATGGATCCAGTAAATCTGGAAAGGTCATAAATCAAGAGAAATAATAATAATAATAATAGGGGCAGGCTAAATGCACTCCAAAATATTGGAGGACTTCCCGCCAGTCTGCAGACCCCTGCAAATCCAGATTTTTCCAATTTGAAACAAGTTTTCTAAATGGTTGCGTCTGTTGCCAGCAGGAGTCAGATCTACACCAGACTGGTGCAGATCATTGCATGCCATACAATCCAATCACGCCACCTCACCTCACACATACGGGACCCAATCAACAATCAACAAAAGTTATGCCTCTCTGACCAGTTTTCGACTGCAACGTGATGCTGATTTTTATTTGGCATCATAAAATGAGGCAGATCAACCAGTGGATGGAGAATTCAGCTCTCAACCAAAACAAAGAACCCAACCAACTATGGATCAGAAACCTCAACATGTACTTGCAACACCAAGGTCTTTCCCACCACTGTCAAGAAGATGAAGATGTTTTGTGTTTGGTGGTTACTTTTGCTCTCCTTGGAGAGCCAGGATAGCTCCAACAGCTCCAAACGTATCTCACTCAAGGCAATTTATCCGGAAACCCTAGATCCAACAGCGCCTGGGCATACTTATACTCAGCACGCAATGATTGTGCTTTTTTCAGGACTATGGGGGTTGAAGTGCTGACTTTTGACAACCTGCTATCTTGCTTCTCGGTCCCCTAGGAGATGGAAACACCTCCCCAAACCAATGTCAACCCAAACAGAGAACCACAAGTTGTACAATGCTCCCTGGATGCAGCAGGCTGCCTCAGCTTGGTTTTACATTGGATATCATCAACCATGGCCGGGTATTCCCTTCAACAAATTTTTGCAATCACCCCAGCCGTGTGCTCACAATACATATTGATTGGTCTTGAATATCTACTGGTTGTCCTAGAGGAGCACCCACAAGCAAAGGTCATATGCCATCTACCAAGGTTGCTGCTTGCAATTACAGCAGAATCATCAAGAAGAAATTCCAACGTCTTACCAAGTGCATCAGATTCTTGGATGGACTTAACCTACCTGTATTGGTATCTGAAAATGACAAGTAAGTGGGAATTACTCCTTTTTGGAGTGCCATCACAAGATGGGCTTGGCTGACTTATTATATGGTCTTTCAAGCTAGTCTGGGCACAGGCCCAAGTGCCACTGGGGCTTGGGTGTGTGCCAAGGGGGCTTGATTTGGAAGTTTGCGCAGGGCTTGGATCTTGGCACAAACCCAAGTCTGGCTTGGCCGAGCCCAAGCTCTGGGCTCACTAGATCACCAACACCAACCACTAACCACAAAATCCAAGCTGACCACTACACCCAACACCAAACCATAACTCACCAATGTATATAAAATGAAATTTAAATAAAAATAAAGACTCAATTGTGATAAAATAACCACCCTTGCAATTCAGAAAGGGAGGTGTGAGGCGTGATGTGAGATTGAAGAATGCAGACAAGTGCTTGGGTTTGGCTCGCGTGGCACACTCGCTGGGGCTTGGCCAAGCAAGGCTTTGGCCCAACCCACCCCAACTTTGGGATGTGCCAAGCGGGGGTTGGGTTTAGGAGGTGCCACACAAGCTTTGGGATTGGCCAAGCGCGCTTGGCCTCTTTTTTTCCCAACTTGGCCCTATGCCCAGACTAGCTTGCAAGACCATATGCCTTGTAGCATTCAAAATGCTTACTATAATGGATGGAAATTCTCACATTACTGAAGCTGCATCCTCACATTCACACCCAATGGTTCTCTGATCCATTCAATCCTGAATGCACCAGGGTTGTGGCATGACTCAGCAACATCCAAACCACTCTACAATAGGCTTCTCAATGACACTCCCCCGGGCTATCATGTCATCAGTGACACTGCTTTCCCTTGGAATACTGACCGCCTCTGCAGTCAAATAGTTGCACCAGAAAAGCAAGGTGATCATCTTCCTGCCACCCCTTGCAGTTACACCCAATTGAATGCCTTCAATGAAAAACTTGTATTGGCGCAACATCCAAGGCTCATTTGCTTGATTGAAGCTCCCACTCCCGGCGGACAACCACACGTATTGGTTTGGCCTCTTGCAAGTGGTCACATGGCTGCACCAGTTACGATGTCCATTGGTTGGGATCAATCAGACTTGTTCTGTTTATCAATTGGTGTGGGATGAAAATCCTCTCCTGTGTCAAGATTTTCACTTCATGCTGTTCCCCAACATCCAGAAAAAATGGCACATTAGTTGTTACTACAATGGGTGGCTGTAGTATGCTTTTTATTTTGAATAAACTCTATCCTATTTTGTTTAAAAAACAAAACAAAACAAAAATTCTATGTTACTCATCTTTTTTATTAATTTTATTAATTTTTTAATTTTTTTTCTAACATTTGAATTTTGAATTCTTTTTTTGCCTTTTTTTTCTTTTTTATTTTTGAGAAATATTAGAAAAAAAAATCTATGTTCCTCATCAGTTCTCTTATTTATTTATTTTTTATCTTTTTTCTTACATTTCAATGTTGATTTTTTTTTTTTTTACTTTTGTAGAAATATTTTCAATGTGATTTTTTTTTTCACAAATGGTTCTCAATCAATATCAATATCAAGTTGATTTCCTTGTTGAATTTAATTCCTCTTATCTTTTTTGCAAAAAATGAGAAAATATAATTGTGTTTTTTCACACTGACATATTTGTGCAAACAAAAAAAAGGAAAAAGAATGATATGAGAAATAATAGATAATAAAAAGTGATTTATATAAGACAAGGGAAAAACATATGGTTGATGAAAAAAAAAAGCTTGCAAATACACCATACACCTTAAAAAAGAGGGGAAAAAAAGTCTGAACCCTTGCAACTACAAGGTACACCATAAAAATGAGGACAAGGAGTAATGAACTAAATACCCGGCCCCTTTTTATTGAAGAGGGGCCGGAAAGAGTGATGGGTTGGGTATTGTTTGACTGGTTGGTGCTTGAGACTGAACATTTGAGGGGATTGCTTGCCCGCTTGGTACTCCAAATCCACTAGCACCCCCATGTGCTGGCAAAATATATGATGTTATACCCATACCTCCACCAAATGTGTTTGGTTGAGTATGATAGAAGTCGTGGGGATGGTGGACTTTGGCTTGGATCTGCATTAATTTGATTTGATTTCACAAACCCTGTAGCTCAAGTGTGAGGTTTGTTTTTTCCACATGGAGAACTTGCTTCTCCTCTTGAAGCCGCTGTTTGTCATCTTGCATTTGCAGGATCTGAGCGTTGACACCACTCTTCAATTGGTGGTTCTCCTTGGTCAAGAGATTGACTGTAGCATCGATGTTGTATCATAAGTGGTGATTCTCCTCAGTTAGGCAAGTTATTGTAGCATTAGCCTCTTGAAGGCGGGTCTTGTAGAAAAAAGTCATTGACTCTTTGCGGTATTGTGCTTGGCAAGCAGTCAGATCAAAAAATCCCTGCAGGGTATCTCTGAGTCCATCATTTGTGTTTGTTGTACAAGAGCACCAATTTGGTTGAGAGAATGGCAAGGATTGACTGGTGGCTGGATTAGAATCAGACCGCTGCACCCAGGGGCTTTGACCTGATTGACGCAGCTCAGAGGGGCTAGTCTTGTTGGAATCTCTTGGGAGCCCAAATGGAGGACTTGCTCAACTGCTGCAACAAGGGTGCAACAGTTGCTTGCTGAGTAGCCCTGGGATCCCGGGGCTTGGCCGTAGTGTCTCTGTGAAAACCTTGGTTTGCTTGGTGAGGTGCTTGTTTGAGTTTTGGAGGGGGTGTTGATTGATTGAGATTTGGCAATGGTGGTTGAAGGGAGACCCGTGGCCATAGTCGTAATGAGTGGGTTTGTTGAGGGAAGATACAAGAATGATGATGATGATGGATGGCGGGTTGTAAAGATATGAGAAGGGAGGTGTGATTTACAGATATGAGAAGGGAGATGATGATGATGTTTTGGACGGATATCAGAAGGGAGGGATATTGGGTTCTGGATGGCAATCTGGCACGGCAATTTAAACACTTGTGTAAATTTAGCCCCTGCAATAATTGGAGTGAACATTGGTCTACTCCAAATATTTTGGAGTGAGCTAATTTCCACTCCAAAGAATTCATAATTTTTGGAGTGGAGGTCTGTGTACTCCAAAAACTCCAATATAATTTGGAGTGAGAAGCCTAGCACCCCATTTTTAGATGCCCCCCCCCCAAAAAAAAATTGAGGGCACAACTTTCCACTCCAATAAAGTTGGAGTAATAAAGTTGGAGTGCCCACTCTGTGCACTCCAAATTATATTTTTCTTTTGGAGTGAACATGAGTTCACTCCAATATTTCTGGAGTAGATGAATGTTCACTCCAAATTTTTTGGAGTGCACAACATTCTACTTCATTTTTGGAGTGCATATAGCCTACCCTTAATAATAATAATAATTTTTCTTTGTGAGAGAAAAAAAAACTAAAAAGAGGAAGATGGTAATAAATTTGAGGGAGACATAATTACCAAACTGATGCTTGATTTCCATCTTTTTGTGAAGAACTATTTGGGCAAGTTTTGATTTCAAGGCAGAATGAAAATTAGCCCATATTTTTTGGATTCACTGGGAGTAGAATGCTGGATTGAATTGGAAAAAATGTGGTATTCATATATCATAATACTGTAAAATTTCTCCTTTTTTAAAAAGTATTTTGGAATTGGATTAAATCTGCCACACACTCTGCACTCAGAATGCATGCATTCAATGCTTGAAAAATTATGAACCCAAATTCTGAATCAAATTAATGCACTTTTTTTTTTGAAAGGATCTGTTTCCAGTGGGAGTTGGAATCTAGGTTGAATCATTTATGTGGGGCTGCTTCTGCATTACTTGCCCTCAAATAACCACTGAAAAAAAAAATACAAAATTTGACTTCACTGTATAGGATAGAGCAGAGGTAAAAAATGACTTGCAATACTCCAAAATTCTAATAAAAGTTAACAAACATTCAATAGAATCATAAAACCTCAATTCATTAGGTAGAATCTAAAAAATTCAGTAACCATATCATTCATGATCAGTTATTCAGTCATTACATTTGAATAATTTCCTTTATCTATACACATAGATCTTTTGAGAACCACAAAGTCCTTAAAAGAAATCAAATCAACAAGAGAATAGAAATCTTAAATATAAACAACAGCATATCCAAACTTTAATCTATGACGAGGTTTGAATTGACAGGAAGACATGAAATAAAAATTCAAGTATGTGCACCAGATCCATTTTGCCTCAATTTCATTAAAGAAAGATTTTGTATTTTCTTGGTTGTTGCCTTGTTGAACTCTCAGGATCACAGCCAATTATATGAGACCATATGGCACCATTAGGCAGATCTTGAATTGGTGACACATACTTGTATCATTATGGTTATTTCCATGAGAATTTTTGATCAGGATATTAAGAACAAACCCAATTTCCCTTGACCTGGTGGGCTCAGGCTCAAGAAAACAAATAAAAAAAGTCACCAAGTTGGTAGTAAAGTTCATTTGGGTCTGTTGGGAACGGGAAAAAGGGAACAGTGCGCACTGACCGCTTGGCTACCAAGTTGGCACTTGACTGCATGACCTTGCAGTTCTTCAACACTCCCCCCTAATCCTACACTCTGTCAGAGTGTGGTCACTTACAGTAGCTGTACTGTATTGATTAGCACGCTGATGAATGATCCAAGGTGAGTGGTGACGTGAATATTCCTGTAAAAA
>LUKR01001231.1:0-10903 GCA_019395275.1 Puccinia brachypodii
CAACCAGTGTGCAACCTGGACCCTTATTAAATTCCTTTCTTTTTGGTGATATCAGTTATCCCTCTGCACTTTTGACATTGGTGTGCAACCCGGACATCTTCTTATTTTCCAATTTTGTTTGGAGGATTCACACGGATCCTAGGGCTTTATGAATTGCTTGATGCTGGTACGCAATCCAGAACCTTCATCTTTCATAATTGAAAGGAGATGCAAGGGGGTTTGGGAATTCCCCTTGGCAGTTTTGTTTTTGAGGAGGGATGGAGAGAGAGAGAAAAAGGAAAACCCAGCTTCAGCTGAGTGGAGGTGATCTCAGAGAAAAGCAGAGATGGGGATCTGAATTCTGAAGATCTTCTGATGAATAAAGTCAATGGAGGTGCTGTGCGTGATCAGCAACTGCCATGCCTTCCTGTCACATGAATGCAATCCTGAACTCATGCTTCAGGAAGTGACATGTCACAGCCATATCATCATTTCCTCTGAAGAAAAATAGAAACTGAGAACAGAAAACAAAACAAAATGAAACATAACACAAGACACTACACAGCACAAGAGTGAAAGAGACCAACCAAAGAAAAAGAGACAAAAATAACAGAATGAGACAGAGTCTGATAAAAGAAAAAAAAATAGGAGAAAATCAAACAAGAAAACAATAAATCAATATAAAAGAAAACTTTATATTTTAGGACCATGAAAAGTAGAAGTGTTCTTTAGGATAATTTTGAGGGGGCCACTGAAGATGAAATGATTCAGACTAACATGAGAAGGAGGAAAGAAAATAAAGAAAAATCACAGAAGAAAAGAGATGACCAGAAAAGACATACAATTACAGAAGAGAGAAATGAGAGAAAAAGAAAAAGAAGGAAAGAAAGAAAACTAAGAAAGAGGAGGGAAACATGAAGTGTCAGAATCCTGATTTCTTTCTGTCATTTATCTTGAGGTTTCTGAAGTTCTTGATGATCTTGAAATGAAATCTTGAGTCCTGATAATATTGACTGATTTCTTGAGGAGACTTGCTTCTTGAGGTGAGAATATTGAAGTCATAAATTTGAAGGGTGAATCTTGAGGAGTGAATAACTTGAAGAGAAATTGATTTCCTATCCCAGTACCAGATAGTGCACCACAGAGGGCAGACTTTCTTGCGCAGACAGCAGGCGGGCACGGATCCCGTGGTGGTTTAATTTTCCCTATCATCATCTTTTTTTTAGAAGTCACTGGTAATGAAAATAATAAATAAATAAATAAATAAAAAAGGGGAAAAGAGAAGAGAGGGAAGAAGAGACTCATGTGAAATACATTGCCCCTGGAGAATTTTGAATTCCTTTCTGAAAAATGGTAAGTAAATGAAGGGTACATCAACATCATATTTTTTTCCTTTTTTTTCCTTTGGAGCCTGAAGAAAATTCAAAAACAAGAGTATAGTTTTTTAGTTATATTTTATTCATATTTAGTCAACAGCCACCAGTCAAGAGAGGTCTCTCTTCTATTCTTTTATTTTTTTAATTTTTTATTTCTTTTATTTCTTTTATTTCTTTTCTTTTTCTCTTTTGACGTTCACTCAGCAATGGACCTTGGAACCTTGGACTATTTCTCTGGACAACCTACACACTATTTCAATACAACTCAGCTTCAATTTCTTCCTTTGGATATTTTGGGGATTGCCTGGGCACAGACAATAAGTGCGGGGATCCTGTGGTGATTCTAATTTTCAACTACCAGAAAACAACCTCAATGGGCAATAAATCATAGAATATTGTTACAGAATCAGACTCTACACCCAATTTTATCCTATGTCACTCACTCAAACCAACCCCAAAAACCTACTAGATACCAAGTTAAGGCCACCTCAAGTATCAGACAGAATTGGACAACAAGAACACCAGCATCAACCCTTCAATTAAATAAAACCATAGTCTCAGATACACATGCAGAGGTCAGATTAATCCACACACAATACATACAGGGATCAAGGCACACACAACAAGGATCAGCCAACCCAGTTACAGAACAAAAGCACACACAACTACAAGGAAAGCAACTATGATGAGCAGTAGGAAAAACTTACAAGTACATATTTCCACATAGCCCATTAACAGTTGTTCTCATCTTTGTCATTTTTGTTTCTTATAAATAATCCATCCATCCCTCTATGTTTCCAAGAACTAACAACCCACATATTGATATCTACATGAAGAACAACCGTCATCCACCACGTAACTTACACATATAAACATTGTCCTCCATTAGTCCTTTATTCCTCAACTGTCCTACACAAGTCCTTTATTACTCAATAGTCCTAAACAAGTCCTTTAGTCCTCAATAGTCCTACATTTTTCCTTTGATTAGTCCTTGAAATAGTCCTTTAAATTAGCCCTTTGAAAAGAGTCTTTGAAAGCCATCCATACACATTACAACTATTTACCTTCTACACCTCCCACTCCCTCTCTTAATTACCTGTGGAGTCCTTTAGTGATTAACAATAAGCACTACTAAGACCTTGAAGAAGAGATCAGCCACACCTTTTCTTTATTTTTCTTAGTGTTACTCTCCACCCAGCATTAGTTCAGGAAGGCAGATTCACCAGCAGCTTTAGTAGAGCTCTTACCAGTTTCTACTATCTCCCTTCCAAGCTCTATCTCACCCAAGAGTAGTCCCACACCAGACATAACAACTAGGCCACTTGGCCATATAGAACAACAGGTAGGCCACTTGGAAACAGAAACAAACAAGGCCACTCGGTCACACATATGACAAGGGCCACTTGGCCAGACAATAAGAGATAGATGTGAGCAAAGAGGACGGAATCCTGACACAACTTCTCAGCTGCGGGAAAGTTTCAACCCCCATGGCTTTGTGAGCTTCTGTGTCAGAGAGGACCCAAAGTTGCAGTCTTGTGCGCAAGGAACAGGCAGTCATGGCCATTTCAACAAGTGGCTGGGGTGCTGACTTTTGAGCAAGGTTTTAAAAAATCCCCCACCAAGAGCCATAATGCTTGGACTGCAAAGGGGGGTTCCAAGCGCATAAGTCCCTCTGGCAAGCCATCAGCCTAAAAAAAGCCCGGGGGACTTTGATAAGTTAGCACTTGGCTGGCCAATAGCTAATGTGAAAAGTACATGCAAAGCTTATACTGAAGAAAGGAAAGCTCGCGTGTGATGATTTAAGTTTTGAGTGTATTTTTAACTCTTTCTGGATTCCACAGCACATCACTCCAGATGGCCCTCATCCATTTAGAAAAGAGCATCAAGTCTTCTTTCCTCATTGTTTGCTCTACTAAAAATTCATGCAGCATTGTTTTGACGCTCTCAAATAATTATTTTGTTTTTGATTTCTCCCCTCTTTCTGTTCTTTTTTCACTTGCTAAATGAAAAAATAAATATGATAATGGTGCATTCACATTATGCAACAACATACAAAACTGGAAAAACTCACTTTTGAAAGAGTGAAATCTACATGATTGGTGGGGGTTAAAATTATGGTGAGTAGATGGAAAGAGCGGTGTGGAACTACTCTGGAGGGAGATAGAGCTTGGAAGGGAGGTAGGAAACTAAACTACAAGTAGGATATGTATTGCACAGGTTCTGATGATGCTCCTTTTTTTCTAATACTGGTGAGAGAGTGTAACACTAAAAAAAAGAAAAGAAAAGATGTGGCTGATACTTCTTTAATAATTCATAGTACAACTTTTACTAGGGCTAATACCTGTCTACCCGTTGAAGGGGGAAGAAGTATGGTGAGATGGGAGGATGTAAGAGTGTGGTCACTTACTGTAGCTTAACAGTAGCGATTATCAATTTGATGGAAGAAAAAGGGTGAGTTTTCACGTAAATATTCCTGTAAGAAGGAATCCTCAAGCAGTAAAGTCTTGCACTGAGAGGCTTGCGGTTAAGCACATCTAAATCAACAGCCAGTTTTAATAGGCAACCCGGGATAAATCACCTAGGTTTGTGGTAATCCCTGGGGATTAGTTGGTGAACAATAAGGAATACTTAAACAGAATTGTTGAAGGTAATCCAGTATTGTTGAGGGGAGGAATATGGATTGTAATTCAGACTACTACAGTGTTGTATAGGCTGTCACAGGTTTAATATATTCTGGGGATTTAATCACACAAAGAGTGGGTGATTAAATGTTCAAGGAATAACCAAAAGGGTACCCGTGGGTGCTCACAGACGTGGGCCAAAGCAGGGGAGCTTTTGGGAGGAAGATCAGTAAGTGATGGGGATCTGTAATAACAGATTTTCTAAGAAAAACCTAGCCTTGGGCTAGATGTGTATTAGGATTAGACTAGAGGCTCAGCTAGTCCTTGGACTAATTACTGGGCTACTCTGATCCAAGAGTAGCAAATCTTCCTGAGTGTATAAGAGTTCAATATAATTATTATACTCTGAATAATAACACATAATATTTAACATTTGAATTGGTTCATAATAATACGGAGTATTAATACATTTAACCTTTGAATGTGTAAATAATAATAAGGAGTGCTAATACAATATTAATATTGTATGGGCTCTGTAAAGAGTTAACAATAAGGAAAGAGGTTTGGAAAAACAACACCCAGGAGTTGGTGAACAACATCCAATGACCGTTGACGGACGGTCGGTGGGTGTTGTTTTTCCAATTCAACACCCATGTTTGGGTGTTGTCCAAACAAAAATGTGTATAATTATTTTTTTTATTAGTTTCTTTGGGGTGTTGGAATCCTATTCTAACACCCGAGGTAGGTGTTTTTGGGTTTTGGCTCGCCCCAAAAACCCTGAGATGGAAAACAATCCGCTTGCCAGTGCGCTTTGTCCACCCCGGCTTGGGACAACAAGAGAAGGACAATCCCTTTCAGTCAAAGGAACTTGGACTCGCCAGGCAGAGCCGTCTTGGATTCCTTAAGCTGGACTGTTGTGGAGGACCCGGTGGTATGTATGGAGACGTAACCTCAGAGAATCTTCTGTCCCGGTTTGGTTTGGTCAGGCATTAGCTTGCCTAGCCGGGCAAGGCTCCAAAACACTACCAACACCAAGTCAAGGACCGTGGCATCTGCCAAATTTCCCGTTGACAGATTGTTTTCCAGGCTGACCATGTGTTTAATCAGCACTGGCTTCTTTGGATCCTTCTTCAGTGTCAATTTCTCTACTTTCAACGGCAACTTTAGCAGCAGGGCTGCTTTCCTCTCAGAGATTACCGGACAGGGCAAGTTGTGGCAAATATGCCAGGCCTTTAAGCCCTGAAGGTATTTTCTTAGTGTTACTGCAAGCACTCCACTTTCCCCGCCGTCAATATGTTTCTTGCCAGCCCAGTAGCAGAAATTGTAGATATTGTCTTTGGTGGCTGGCAAGAGAAAAATTGGTTGGCCGCAGGCCTTTTTAAATTCCAGGAATTTCCTGAATGCCAAGTTATAGCTTTTGAGAGTCGATCTTGACCAGCCGTTGAAAACATGCTGGTCAAGTCTGGTCGGGCTTTTTAAGAGATTTCTCCAAGAGATGAAGTCTTTAATAGAGGAAAAAAAGGATTCATTTGAGGAAGAACTCATGACAGTAGCCGCAGGGTGCTTTAGAAAGTTAAAGTAGTAATGATCTTATCTGCTGGATCTGTAACCGTCCAGTCAAAAGCAACTGAGATGACAGAGCTCACTTTGAGCCAACACCCAAAAACACCTACCTTGGGTGTTAGAATAGGATTCCGACACCCCAAAAAAACAAAAAGAACTACACATTTTTGTTTGGACAACACCCAAACGCAGGTGTCAAATTGGAAAAACAACACCCGCCAACTGTCCGTCAATGGTTGTTGGGTGTCATTTGCCAATTCCTGTGTGTCGTTTTTCCAAACCTTTAAGGAAATGTAGTGAACATTAATTGAAAGATAAGTCAATGTAAGTGAGGGTTACAGATAAGAGAGCTTATCTGTAAGCGGTGTGTAACTTGCAGTTACTTGGTACATGTCAGGTACTGTGACATGGGCTCTGTGGCTGACAGAGGAGGAAAGGAGTGAGAGAGGGGAATAGTAGACTTTATCTGAGCTTTGTAGAGCCCCTTAATATCTGGGAGGAAGGGAAATAAGTAGACTTTATCTGAGCTTTGTAGAGCCCCTTAATATATGGGTGGGAAGGGAATAAGTAGACTTTATATGAGCTGATACTATCGGCTAAATCTCTTTTATAATATCTCTCTGTAGCTAATAACTCTCTGATACTAATAACTAACAGCTAATATATATATATTCTGAGGGTGACAAAAATATAGGTGATGAATGGGGGGACAACATGCATCTGATGAATGCACTGAAGGGGTGGAAACATCCATTAAGGAAACAGGTGGGGGGAAGACAGAGGGGGTGATATAAGAAATACTAGAAAAGGGATGAGCACATTTAGTAATGGACTGTAGAAGATCTTGTACCTGACAACTGTTGGGAAATAATATGTAAGTAGTAGACAAATGCTCATCATGACTGGGCCAGGCTGTGAACACTGTGTAACTGTAACTAGGTTGGCTGATCCTGATGAATGTCTTGGTCCTTATGTATTATGTGTAAATGAATGACTCCTACATATGTAGCTGAACTGTGTAATTAAGTAAGTGAAGGTGTATACTGATGTTTGTTGTCCAAATGTGTCTGGTTACTTGTGGTGGCCATATCTTGGTAACTAGTGGGAATTCCTGGTTAGTGTAAGTGAGTGACCTATGGTTGATTGGGCTCCTGGTTCTGTTTCTTCCATAATATCTGAGAATATACTGCTCCTAGTATGAGATGCTGGTGTGCTGAAGTATTTTCTGAAGTGGTTTGAAATAATCCTGGGTAGCTTGGTCTCACCACAGCGGTAAGATCCACAAGATTCTTTGGTTCAAACATTGCCACTTTGTTGTGTGGCAAGTATTTTCAAAGCTGCATGGAAGTTTGGCTACACCAAAAACTTCCAAATCGTGACACGCAGATTAATGCGTCTACGCCCCAAGTCCCTCTCGCTTCGCTCGAGGACTGGTGCAACACCTCGATCACGGCAGCGACTGGTACTTTGTTAAGTTAGACATTTTGGTAGACTGTTGAGATGACAGTCCAATGGAGATGTCTGATCAACGGTTTGTGATGTTGACCGCGACCTCAATGACAAAACGGCCGAACAGCAAGCAGTTGGGCTATCGTTTAACCACCGATTCGGCAACGCTTAAGTAGTTGAGAAGCCGTTCGGAGCCTTGAACCAGGAGACTAACGGTCTCGCCAAAAAATAGTAATCACTTGGTTCATTTACGTATTCAAATAAAAATGTAAAACTTTATCACTTTAGACAGGAAAATAGAAATAGGGATAATGCATGCTTTGATCATTTTGATATATTAATGATTTGATACTGGACGGTGGACAAAGGGTAAATAGACTATTTGATGTGTCCCCCATATTTTAACATTGCCGTGAAAAAATGGTACGAAAGGAAAAAAATGGCAATAGATCGCCAGATTTCAGAGGTGGAACAGTCCAATCGATTGGGAGATGATCTCGAGACTCTGGAATGTCCATGTGCATTTGACACCGATCTTAAGGGGGCTTGTTGATTTGGTACTGCTTCGACTACCACCTGGACGCTTGTCGGTATATGCATTCGATTGATCGGTCCTTGCCGAATCGTGCTCCCATGTTCCATCTCTCCTGACATACCTAAGGGAAGATTTATCGGAGCTTTGGCTGGGTTTCCCTCTTGGCTTAGAGGTGTTTGACAGATGAGACAATGATGTATCGTGCTCGCTCTCTGATCCCATAACAATGGATCGAGACACCCTGGATGATAAAGGTGTCCACAATCCCATGGACCCGGTAAGCCGGTTGATGATGGGCCGATCTCGGTCGAGCAAACTGGACAGTCTGTGTTCGGTGGTCGTTGACCTCCTTTGCTTTGTGGAAGGTCTCCCAATTTAATCAAATTCGCACCATCAGATTTCGACTTGCGCGGAGGTTCGATCAACGGATTGGACCACGATGTCGGAAGCTCAATCACCCCTTCGGATCCACCGCGGACTATCTGCAGAGACTCTGCATCTTGCGATGATTCGGCCAACTGGGGGAGTCCTTGCTGGGGTCCGGCTGCAAAACTACTACCTGCGAGCAGCTGCTCATCAACAAGGAGGAAAGAAAAAATCAAGACGGAGGTCAGCTCCGATCGATTGGAATGCTACTACCACCAATAAGCGAAGCGTGCTAACTATCACGAGCAAAAATAACCGCGCAATCATCGCCAGAACCTTGAGGAGAGGACTAGATCACAAAAACAGCGGGCAAATACGTCGGAGTGATAGAGACTATCTAATTCAAGAGGCAAGAATTATTGCCCAAGCAAAAGCCGTTTGGGAAACTTGGTTGAGCTCGGGCTCAAAGCCTCTGAGATGACTTTGCAACTAACAACGCGAACTCGGTGGGAGGAAGTTGGCTGAGTGGGAGGGGTACATAACCCTTTGACCTTTGTGTGATAGACAAGACAAGCATGCAAAAAAAGTCATCCGTCGGAAGCCAAGATGCGACATGGTTCGGCCCAGCAGCACCCAACTAAAATTGAAATCCGGGAATTAGTTCTCCGAACACCCCTCCGACAACGAGTGAAGTGTTAGCACGATCATCAAAGTTGAACAGAAGAGAGGAATAATGAGTTGTACATTGGACGCGGTACATGGATGCAGGACGCGGTACATGGACGCAGGCAGAAGGAGCTGATGCCACACATGTCTCACTTTTTTCGCATTGTCATTCTTTGTGCCGATTAGTCCTCACTCTATGTAGACTGTGAGCGCCTTCCTACTATCTCCAATTCGTCGGTGGAGTGGCTGTGAAACTTGCCTCACACATCATGAGCCGAATTTCCCGAATGCTTCTGCAATGGACCCTTTCTGTGGGTGCCGAAGTTACTTGCAGTCTCAGCCATCAGAGAATGATCGCTCCTTGGCATTTTGACTGTAACCCGATAAGAGCATCTCCACCGGGAGCGCTAATCCGGGGTGCTATACCCAATTTACCGATCCGAACCCCAAAAACCCAAGCCATCGGGGTCCCTAAATTGGGCTGTATAGTAGCGCTCAAGGTCGCAAGTCCCTATCAAGTACCAAAGATAGAGACTTGATAGGACCCAGGCAAGCGCAGCCAGATGTGGGTAATGTGGACATGGATGACTCAAAAGACACATTGGCTTGTAACCAAGCATGTAATTGAGATGATTCAAACATGAGCAAAACTGCACCAGTGAGCCTTGAGAATAAAAAAAAAACTCACAAAGAAAAATGGATGAATTTTTTTCAAGTTTTTCAGCTCACCAGGCTCACTGATGCAGTTTTACCACTAAAGAATATATGTACATGATGCTCCTTCACCATGTACATGTCCTCATGTTTGAATCATCACAATTATGGTCTTGCAAGCTGGTCTGGGCACAGGCTAAGTCCCACGTGTCCAAGTGCCACCAGGGCTTGGGAGTGTGCCAAGGGGGCTTGATTTGAAAGTTTTTGCGCGGCTTGGGTCTTGGCACAAACCCAAGTCTGGCTTGGCCTGGCCCAAGCTCTGGGCTCTCCATATCACCAACACCAACCACTAACCACTACACCCAAAAACAAACCACACCTCACCAACACAATAATACCCCTTACCTCACCCAGCTCATCAAAAAAGGAGATTTTGTTGGATGAATGTAAGGTTTCAACAATGAACAATATAGTTGTACTGTGAGAACTATAGAGCTCTTCCTTCCTGACTTGAAGATAATTATTAAAAATATAGGATTCCAGTTTGCAGCTTTGAGTTTGGTGGTTGATGGGTCCATGACAGAGAGCTCAATCCAGCATTGATTGTTGTCAGGCGCAGTGATGCCAAGATAGGTTATATCTTCTAGCTAGACATGCTCCAAGGTGAGATGAGGTATAATTTCTCAGTAAAAATTAATAAAAAAACAAAGAGCAAAAAACTTTAAATAAATTATTTATTTATTTAGGGTTTTAAGAGGGGCCTGCAAGCAGGGGTGTTTACGTGCCCTCAGTTTGGAATCAGGACCTGTGAAGACAGGGGGTTTTGATGGTCACCTGATGAGATTATAAGGAGTTTTAAGGATGAAAAAATCGAAGCCAAAAGTACAAGTTTTAACAGTTTATTTTTGGCGGGGATTTGGAGAAAATCTTGGTGGTAAAAAGTCCTTTAAAGATCCAAGAGATTTTGAAGTGGAGTAGGGTTGTGGAGAAAAATATGGTAGAGTGTAGAAGGCATTGATTTGGAGGGGATTTTGTTAAAATGAATCACTTTCTAATGTTATTAGACAAAGACAATGCATACCATGTATTTGTGTAATAATGTTAGGAAAAGACTGTGTGTAAAACTCTGAGGAAAAAGAGGGGGAAATGGGAATATTTCTCCTCCTTTTATGTATCCATTCCTCCTCTGGTTCCCAGCTTCTGTTAGACTAAATTGCTGCTTTGGGCAGAAACTATTTTTAAAGAAATGATATCATTTGTATTGCTCTGTGACTTATATTCAAAGTGTCATTTCTATTTGAATTATAAATGGACAGGTTTTGTCAGCCTACGTGATGCCAAGAAGTACTTCTTATGGCTACACGTGGTGCAAGTAGAAAAGGATATAAATAAATTAAAAGAATTAATTCTTTTTATTTATTATTAGACATAATTTTTGTATTTTTGGTGGATTTTTATATTTAAAAAATATATTAATAAAAATCAATATATTCAAAACAAAGAGGTGCCTGATAAATCAGGGGTGGTTTAGTTGCCTCTAAGGTATCTTGCTATAAATTGCAGCGGATTTAGGTACCTGATAAACTGGGGCCTGATTAATCAGGGGTGGTTTAAATCCCAGTAAAAGAAATGGAGAAATAACTCAAGAATATAAGGGTATCTTATTTACAATAAAAGCCCTTAAATTATTGAGG
>LUKR01001234.1:2529-13910 GCA_019395275.1 Puccinia brachypodii
CCACTACAAACATAATGTACTTCCCCCAGGTGTATAGCGGTTTCCAGAGGGTGTATAGCGGTTATCCCATAGCGGTTTTTTTTTATTTCCCCCTTTGATTACTTGAACATCTAGACAATTTATTTGTGCATTAAACTGTTTTAAAAAAATTAAATACCCTCACTATGTTGAGAATACTATTTGAAAAGTGCCACTTTGTGATAATTTCCCTCATTCTGACCAAAACCACTGTTCCAAAGTCAAAAAATTGAAAGAGTTTACAAGCCAATTGATTAACAACATTGTTAATATTTTATTTGTGTCTTTGTCATGCAAACTGAGTCTACAAACATCAGGTTTTGCAGCAAAAAATAGCCTAAAATGTGAAGTTTTGTGATATTTTGCTCAGTGGAGACCTTTATTTTTGTACACTGGCTAGGTGAAAGTATGATTTTCCACCAGAATAGTCAAAATATGACCATTTTGGCCTTTTATTTGGCCAGCATGTACTAAGTGAAATATCCAATATGGCTTTGAATTGATTGAAGAATGTATTGATTTGAAATTCAATCAGGAAAACTATGATTCTACATGAAAAGTCACCAAAACATGACTTTTTCTATGATTTTGCCTCATGTTCAAAAGACAGTGAGGTCTTAATCATATTTTCCCATCCTGGTGTGTTCTGGATTGACATGGCCTGAATATTGGTAGAAACATAATTTCATTTAGGCTTGACCTCATCATTCTTAGGTGAAAAGAAAACAATCTTATTGAGGAAAGAAAATAATCTTATGTGATTAGGAAAAACACTATTCAAATGGCTAATGCTTCTTACTCAAAGCTCATCAGACAATTTTTTTTTTTTGGTTTTTTCAATGGAAAAAAGGGACAACAGAAAATTGGCACTCAAATGACCCAAGGGTAACTAAAATCATTGACTGAACCTGTCAAGCCAATTGATTGGTAGATGTTTGCCACCTGTTCTCAGTTAGATTTATGTGAAACTTCAGTAAACTCCTTATTATTAACAGTCAAGTCGTTCAAGGCCTCGCTCAAGGCCGCAGAAAGTCCTTTAGTATTGGCAACCTGAGTTACCGTTTGCTGTCCTGGCTTGTCGTTTGTTCCAGCAGTCATCATTGCAGATGTGCTTCGTTTTGGAGGTGCAGGGATTTCTGGTACATTGTTTGTTCCAGGGGTTGTCGCTTGCGTGCTAGTTTTTAGAGGTTTTGGTTCTGCTGATGGGGGTTGCAGAGCATCGTTGGTACCAGTGGTTATTGAGCTAGTTGGGTGACCTTGACCGTCTTTTGGAAGATTGGACTGCACCTTCAATATCTCGGCATGTTCCTTGATGTTGTTGTAGCGGACCATTGATGCGCCCGATAACCTAGTCACATCGATTTGTTGGCCAGTGGTACCTTTTTGAGCTTGAGAGTGAAGTGTGTTTTCAGTGCACATTTTGGTATCCGGAGTGACATCAGAGAAACAACAGCAGCATGTAAGCAAAACTATTGCAATTTCAGTTGTAAAATACGGTCCTACGTACTGGACTGTTGTTGATCACATCTGATGGACAGATCAGGCTTGTCTAGGCCTTCGGGTGATTCAGCCAAGTTGTGGTCTTTGGTGTCTTGAGGGGCGTCACAAAGCAAAATCAAACAACATGTAAGCAAGTTTGCGGTGAAGTCCATGTGAAACTACAGATGCGCATACCTGACTTGGCCATATGAGGTTTGACGAACAGATGAGGATTACCTGGGCTTTCGAGTGGTCCAGCCAGCTTATGCCGATTCTCAATAGGGTCCTGGTAGTTGGATCCACTGACATTGGCCGGCTGATGCATTCTGAGCTGCTTAGGGGAGGCAATTGGTCGAGAGCTCATGGTCAAATCCTTTGAAATTCCCAGTCCGCTTTCTTCAGTCTTGGTTGGATTACCAGCAGGTGATACCGTAATCAAAGGAGTTGTTTGACTAGGACCAGTGGTGGCAATAGGAGCAAATGTAAACGGATTTGTTGCTGGATTGACATGTTGAACTAGAGCAGGAAGTTGAAAGTTGGTCATTGGACCGCCTGATTGATTAAGTAAAATCGGAGAAAACGAACTGGGTATACTCAATCCAGCGGGAGACACTCTTGAATCATTCAATACCGTAGAAGAAGCTGACTGGGTGCGATCCAAATGCACAGGCGAGGATGAGCCCACAGATAGAGAGCTTGGAGAAACCGTACGGGGTGTGCTCAATCCCGCGAGTGGCACTGTTAAATTATTAAAAGCTGTAGAGAACGCAGGCTGTGCAGGTGAGGATTTGACACCAGCTTGGGTTTGAAGGGATCCGGTAAGATTTGAGACAGAAGGAACAGACTGCGTGGGATTCAACGGTGCCGGCAAGGAGGAGGTAGCTTGATTTTGAGGGGATCCAGCGAGATACGAAAAAGCCTGATGTTGAACTGCAGCCATCTGCTGCAAGAGTTGAAAAAAACTCTCATTCGCAGAGAGAGGAGGGGGGGCAGGAGCAGGCAAAGTATTTTCTGTAGTATTGGGTGAGGCAAGCGGTAGTTTGGCTGTGTGGAAAAACAAAGAATGCATTAGCACGAGATAAACATTAATTGTCGCATTGAACTTGGAGGTATGTACCAGGGGAAGCCATCGAAGCTGGATCCTCGGTCAGTGCAAGCCATTTGCGGCTTGTCCCTAGTTCATTGGTTGACCGATCAGCTGCTAATTCTTCTTCGGTTGGTTGATAATCGGTCACAGGGAGCCACGCGGTGCCACGTTGATAGGGTATCAATGTGTGAATAACTTGTTCTTCTTTTTTAGCGATGAAACTGGAGAGTGTGAACCAAAGGCTTTCTGAATCGGATTCCATGGGTGGATAATAATCTCTAATGGCTTTTTTTCGGGCGACAGAGGTTTTCATGAAAACGGGTTTGGAAGAGGTAGTTGAGGCGCCCGTATCCAAACCCTTTAGTCGGAGATTGAGTAGCTTCAACAATACTAGACATTCACTGGGACTGAGTTGCTCGAATGAGTTCAGAGATTTCAATGTTACAGCACTTTCAGATTCTTTGTTGTTGATTATGCGGTGATCTAAAACGGTGTACCACGGTAGTAAAGAAAATAGATTCCAAAAGTCATCAAGTCAGTTCTTGTTAATTTTCAAGACATGTTGCTCTTACCTGTGCGAGAAGCAGTTGCTCTTGTGTTGGGAGTGATTTCCTCGTTAGTATGAGAACTTGAAGCTGGATTGCTTTGGCGGATGGAGGAATCAGAAACCAATCGATTGTTTGCTAGGGTAGGCCGCCCATCAGATTGGTAAGACTGAGGACTCTTGACAGTCGAGGGACGTCGACTATCAAAGGGGTAAGCGCCGGGATTTGTGGCTGTCAGATTGCGCTGGCTGTTGGAGGGGTGAGACCCAGGATTTATGGTAGACGAGGTGCGCTGGCTATTGGAGGAGTGAGTTACGTGATGAGCGTGAGATCTGGTAGCAGCAGGAGCATTGTGGTTCGTGGTATTCGAACTAGAACGTTTGATGCTTTGGTGATCGAATGAAACTCTTGGTTTCTGTTGCAATATAGCATTTTGCTTTGATCCGCCGGACATAGCAATTCGGATTTCTGGTGGATGTGGATTGGTGTTTCGATTGGGCTGTGGAGGGTTTGGGGTTGCGGAGGGTTTGCCTTTGTTGACAAGAGCCGGCTGTACAGATGAATCCGATTCATCAAGCTCAGAGGCTGACTCAGATCCAGCACAATCCTCAATACCGGTTTCTTGCTCGTCCGTGGAATCGGCGTTGATTGATTGGTAAAAGACTCGTTTACTTGGCAACGGCTTCTTTGATGGGGAGGGGATAGATTTATATTGATGATTGTTCGAAGAGAAATTGGATTTCGCTGAGGTTGATGTTCCGGGATTTCTGGAGGAAGATTTATTCTGTGAAACCTTGGATGAAGCGTCTGCCTTCAAAGCCAATTTTCTTGATGCAATTGAAACCTCTTTCTCAGATGCCTGTTTCTTTGAAGGAGTGTCTTTCAAAGCCGATTTTCTCGATGCAGTCGAAGTTACTTTCCCAGATGAAGTACTTTTACAGGCCCTTGGCCTCCCTCTCCGATTCTGAGATTTGTCGTGAGCTATGTATTGTACAAATTCTTATCAGTAAAATCTAAAAATCATACCACACAACCAGAATGACTCACCCGATTGTTGAGATTTTGCTGTAGGTTCCGCATACACGATTGAAAACACAACCCATATTATAATGTCAGATGATAGGAAAGACACAATAACTGAATGTTAAGAGGAACTGGCACTAGTGGCTAACCTTGAGAAACGTATTGCGCAGCAATGTCACGCAGTTCTTCGGTGTCAATCCCTGCTTCCAATTCAATGTGGGGATTTACCAGATATAAGTAGTCCAAGAGTGCTTGACGTTTAACGTTCTTTCGATATGGATCGAAATACTCCATTATTGGGAGAGGATGGTGATAAGCGGAACTGGTGAGAAGAGGAAGAGCGCCAACAGGCCAGCTAGAAAAGAAAACAAGCTTGGATTTTGAGACCAAGCAATCAGTATCGCGGAAATAAAGATAAGCTGGGCAATTGACTGGAAAGTATGTTGATAGGGCGAGGTGCAGGAGGCGATCCAGCTGAAGACAATAATTGAAAAGTAAAACCCGCGCTGGAAGGGCGTTAGGCAGCAAAAACAGACAGGAAGAAAGAATAGGATGTTTGGAGTGGGGGCGGCAGTGATAATGGTAGACGAGCTGATCTTCAAAAGGGACAGTAGGAGAAACAAGGCAATGAGTACGTGGGTGATCATGAGGAAGAGGAACAGAAGTTTGGGAGTTGAGAGCAGAAGGGTAAGCGCGCTATGCACAGCTTGACCAAATGTTTGACTTGAATATATGTAAATATGTGGATTGCAAAAAGAGGTCTCGAGGTGACTCACCAGTTCCTTTGATGATAATGAGCCACACTGACATACGAGATGCAAAAAGTCATCATTTCGTTTGCCTTTGTATAGTAAGCGGTTGTAGTGTTGGAATCTGTTGTAGATTTCATGGGTCAATGTTAGCTATGCACATCTGATTCTGGCCTTCAGAGACGTGACAAGGATATCCGTGTAAGTAAATGATTACCTTGCTACTTAGATTGGCAAAGCTTCGTCCATCTTCCCGAGGGTCGTTTGAGAAGTTGAATGGCTTGGGGATTGTAAGCAGTTGAGCTACATACATAAAATCGCGACTGAGAAATGTTGAAGGAATCAAAAAACGCACAGATAAATATACCGTTCACTGCATTTGCTTGCCCTTCTCCTGTGGCTCATCGAATCATCAGAGCTCCAAGTACAGAATGTCATTGATCCAGCGTAATAACTACGAACGCCAACTAGCCTTCTCAGAAATTCTACAATCGATTCGACAGGATGACCTCTGGATAGCTGCTTGGTGTATGTCCAAATTCCTGAAGGCACCGCACGTTTTATCAGCTAGCGAAAGGCGGTGTTTGCAAGAAGAATATAGTGAACGAATGAATCGGGTTCGAGATGCGGTGAATTTGCTCAAACAAATCGCATTCAAACACGCCAAGGAGGATCACGAAGACTGGCTTGAAGGCGGAAATACTTTTACTCTGGTCGAGGATGAAAGCTTTAAGAAGCACAAAGAAAAAACGGCTTACCTGCTCGAAGAAATCAGTACCTATGGACGTTCCGCCGGCTACTTGCGCGCAATTATCAACATGCACGTCAGGCTAGGCTCGGCACGGGATGCAGATGCAATCGAGCTTGAGGCTATGGGGCCAAGCCCCGGTTTGAAGAATCTTAGAAGGTCAGTTCCAACATCAGGCGCTCTGGACAAAGAAGAAGATAGTTTGGCTTACGATTTGGGTTTTTGGACCAGTTTGGAAATTGTCGAGCACGGCTGGGAAGTCGTCCGTCATGAAGAGGCTCGACAAGGTCAATATCACGGTCAACAATGGACGACCGAGGAGAAGAAGTCAATGACCAAATAGTTGATTGATCATCAAGTTAAATCATATCAATTGCGGATTAACATGTGTACATAAATCAGAGTTTCCAGTCAAAAGTTATCTACTCTAACTCAACCTTAGTTATGTACTTCAAATGGAAACTTTGCTTTTGATCACGTTTTCGATTTAATATCTACAAGCTCATTCACAGAACTATGTATGCTTTGGATGCCAGCTGGATGTCAACAAAGCCGATGTTGCTAAATTATTACTCACATCAGCCCGACCCTGTGTCTGTGAGCCTTCACACTTGCACAAGTTGCACAGGAGGGAGTCAGGGACCGGTGAGGACTGAGCTCTGCTGCCAGGAATGCCATGCCTCCCGGTCCGTTTGCAGTTGACATATTTTGGGATTGTGGAAACGGACATCGCCTCAGCCTGTGGCCGCGATGTTCTGTTGGATTGAAGGAGAATATGTAGAAGCCTTTAAGCTCAAACTAAAACCTTACTAGGTCAGGAAGCTGTGGTATCTGCACTTAGACCCTTACGTGTATGTGTTTTTATATTTGCGTATGTAAAACCACATGTCTGTATTTACACATATGCATGCAACTTAGGTTAATCGGTTGGCCTTATAGGTGTGGTTGTATGTAGAACATTGTAAAGAATTTTCAAAATTCCAGAGGCTATTCTTTTAGCGAGCAGTTTATGGCAGGGTGCAGGGAGGATTTTCGGGATCCTAAGGCTTTGAGTAAAGAAAAGGACTTTTGTATATATATTTTTTTTTATATACTGTATGTAATATGATAGTGAAAACAAAATAAATCCCATGGGGGAACAAAGCGAGTTCGAGAGAGGAAGGTTATTTAAAATAAAAATTTCTATGTATAACTAGAAGTAGAATCTACCTATATGTATAACTATAAAGAGAAAATAGAATTTGTGAGTCTAGAAATAGAAATAGAATAAAAGAAATTTTGAATCGTGCCCGGAGGTCGTCTGTTGTTGACAAACACGTAAATACATGATATCTGCTTGGATATGTAGGTTTGCATATTTATGTTCCAGTCACCTTGTGACTGTCGCAAGTTCTATGCATATAGGCGATGACAGGGGTTTCATGTACCCTGCAGCTCGTATCATGTGTCGCACCTTGCCTGCCGTTGGATATTCCAGCAGTGAGCTCAAATCCGGGTGGGCCGTAGACCGATGTAAGAAGTCGCGAGCTAGTTCTTTGATCACATTCAACCTGCAAGCACCAGTGCTCTTCAGTCCACCCGGAGGCTTGAACCCGCTACCTTCGCACATCTGAAGCTGGCCAGGTGCAGCTCATCCCGATTCCCAAGCAGGTTATGGAAGTTATAAACAAACAACTCATCACGGCCGGCGTAAGTCCCTGGCCCCTATTGTTTCACAGCATCTGCGTTGAAGAGTAGAGAAGAAGAATGAAGTCAGTGTATGCATGTAAACATGTTGTCGGTCTACAAGCGTGAGATCAGGCTGCTTTGTCCTCATTGACATAGCGATGTGCAAAGAGGTGCAAAGCCTTTATGTTTGCGGTATGGATATTGACATAAATACATATAAGGCCCATCTATGATCTAGGTTTATGATAACTTCTAATCACCACTGCCTCATGAATGGTCAAGCGGAGCTTACATCCTCACTTGTCGTACCTTGTTACTTGTACCTCCTGCAGTTCCACCATCAGCCTTCTTTCAGTCCGTATGCATGGCCCCCCCACCACCAAGTCCTCGCAGACTGAGATCAAGCACCAGAGTTTGTGCCAAGCAAGAGCAACCGAATACCGGCAACTCAGCCTCACACGATCGCCCCTCAGACGAGCCAGTTTCTCAAACAACAGCCCACACCCCTGAAGAATTATCGGAGCTGATAGCCAACTGCCGCAATGGAATATGGAAAAGTAAGATGCATCGCGTTGTAATTATTCAGCTGGAGAACCTAACGCGTTGACAACTGACCATGTAAAATTTGTTGTGACAGCACCTGACAAGCTAATCGTTGTAGAACTACGAGCAGTTCTGAAGCATTACGAAGTCCCAAAGATTGCTAGGGCCCGCCGGCAGTTCCTAGTTGAACAATACGAACTACTACTCTGCGAGAACACTCAATCCAATACTCAATCCAATATTCTTGCGACAGGTTCTCTCAGCCAAGTCAATAACAACAAACGGTTGAAACAAAAACGCAGAAGAGGAAGCGATGGTGATGAAGATCAGCCGCCACTTCCCAAGTCCCGCAAAAAAACTAGCGCCAGGCCTCAAGTTACTGATCCGAACGTTATCAAGCACAACACCTTACCTGCACAAAGCCGCGAAGATCACCAGCCAAATTCCAGGTCTGCATTCAATCAAGACCATAACAAAGCTTCCGATGATGATGTACCTCTAGCTAGCACGTCAAGACCTTCAGAATCCAACCGCACCAACAAAGTCAGCACTCAGGTTACTGATTCGATACTTCAAACTAATGAACCCTTACCCAACCCAAACGGAAAAGGTGGCCAGCTCAATTCAAGCCATGCCAAAGCTTCCAGTGACGGTGTACCTTTAGCTAGCACATCAAGACCTTCCGAACCTGACGGCACCAATCATGTCGGCGCTCAGATTAATGATTTCAATCTTCGAAATATCAACACCTTACCCACACAAAGCGGCAAAGATCACCACATAAATTCGAGGTCTGAATTCAATCAAGACCACGACGAAACCTCCAGCAATGACGTACTTTTAGCTAGCACGTCAAGACCTTCCACATTATCCGGCAAAGATCACGAGATAAATTCAAGGTCTGAATTCAATCAAGACCACGACGAAACCTCCAGCAATGACGTACCCTTAGCTAGCACGTCAAGACCTTCCACATTAACCGATCAAATCATCAGTCCCGCCCCTCAGGTTACTGATCTGAATGTTCAGCAGAACGAAAGGCTAGCTGAACAAAACAGTAAAGTGCGAGAAAAGAATTCAAGATCTGAAACCAATCAAGACCGCAACAAAACCTCCACCAACATGCCCCCATCTTACCTACCCAATCAAACCACCACCAATATTCTCGAGGCGAGTCACCACTTTAGACTTTCAGCATCGTCCCAATCGCAACAACAAGATGTTGATCAACTAAATACCGAGGCCTACAGCCAAATGCCTCTGATACCCAATTCTTACAATTGGAACATCAGCAACCTTCCTACTCCGCCGACAAAAGATAAAGTTCTTTCTCCCTTTGAAATTTTTCTGAGCGTACCTGGTATGTGCTCCTTCATTATTCACAAAGGTCATCACCATGGACTGATCATTTTTGCTTCCAGAGCTGAAAGTACTTGGGAAACGTAAACGGGAGGCGGATATGTCAATGATTTTACAAGGTATGGAGATGGAACTAAAATCACTTTCCTCATATCATTAACTCATAGCTCCTGCCTCACGTTTCTTTTTTCTGATTGGATTGACAGTTGATAAGATATCGTTTCGGGAGATGAAACACATCCTGGGGTCGAATGGAATTCCAGGGAGTCTTGCTCATCAAAAAGCAGACTTAATCCCAAAGTACTTGGACTTATGCTCTCGATACCACCCCGAAATATCCCGCAAGGTTCAAAGGCTTGGCAGTATTTATTCAAGCAAAAATTCGACTCTACATGCCATTGATCCACTCGCACCAGCAACACATACTGAGGGTGCAGCCCCGCTTGCCACTCCAACCCAATCTGTTCCAGCTCAGTCCTTGAATCAAAGTCATCCGTCCACAGAGCCACCTTGTGCAATTGAGCCAGGAGATTCGAGAACGGTATTCAAAGGTAATTTTCCGACTTGGCAAAGCCCATCATGTCTTTTTGCTGATGCTTTCTTGGATGTTAGTTCAAAAGCGCACTCGATCACCTCCGGTAATTCAATCTCACGAACAAACTCACAACTTATCAAGTTTATTGGGCCTGCATGGTAAGCTATTTAAACAGAGCCTATTTTCCACACGCCTGCATTCTTGTCCTTTATCTCCAAGTTTGTCATGCAATTTCTTTCTGACTTAATCTTTCCTTGTCTAAAAGCCAGCGAATTGAGCCCAAGTCAACTGAAAGAGATCTTGGATGAGCATCAGATTTCTTACAATCCAAACAATTGTCCTGTTAGCATTATTCACAAGTACAACGAGTTGCTTTCATCTATGGAGCTTGAAACCTTGCATAGAGCGCGCCGCAAACAAAATCAACCCGTAACCAGGTATCGGCGCCCAAGAGGCGCAACACGGGAACGTCTGAGGCCCGGAAATTGTGAAAGGCGTAACGCACAACCTGATGCTATGTACAATGGAGCTGCCACCTTTGAAGACGTCCCACTCACTAATGACAACAGCTTGGAAGACACAGTGCACTCAAACCATCGTATAAGCGCTCCACCTGTCCGATCGATCCTTCCTGCCTTGCCATACATACCCACCTGTGACCATCGAACTCCTCTTCCCAATGACCCTCTCGGTGTCAGCTATTATCCTCAATCTCACAATCAAAACTACGATTACCGCTCCCAAAATTGTGCTTCTCTCGACAAAAGAACACCTCCCAATGAAGATATGACTGTCGACGATAACCTACAATTTACGTTCGAGAGGGAAGAGTGTGTTGACATGGAAGATTTGCCAATTCCAAAGAACCACTCTGTTGATCAAGAATGCCCCGTCGAACACGATTACTCTGCTGTTGAAAATGGAGATTATGATGTTGATACTGCAGAAAAAGAAGGACCACTTTCTGGTAGCGCCGGCTCGCTTGGTTACAGTAATAATTCTTTCGAGCACAAATCTACCGATGAAAGCATAGATCTATCTGTTGGCAATCAAGACTGTCTTGTTGGGCAGCAAGATCCTTCTGCAGACAATCAAGAATGTCCTGATGAAAACGAAGGCTCCTCTGTTGACAATCGAGAATATCCAGTGCAATCTGTCGACAAAGAAGATTCCCTTGCTCTCAGAGAGGATTCCCATCAGTCTACAGAAAATGAAGATTCCCTTGGCGAAGAGGCTCCCTATGACAAAGAATCCAATTTTGATTATCTTGCTGATGACAATTCGGAGGATAATGGTAAGTGTTGTTGATGATTTTGCTTGCGCTCAAGCCGCTAATCTGCTACCCAAACATCATGCCCTCCCACCTTCCACTCTCAATCGCGAAGACTCCGCGTGGCAAGGATCAGAATCACATCTGACCAAAGAATCATCCAACTTCCCACACTCTCCGGGAGATTTGGCCGATTCGAAAGGCTTAGGCAAGTCTTCAATTGATGCTGGTCAAGCCCAGGTACACGAAAGGCATGATCGGCCGAGCACATCAAACACCTCTTGGATCTCAGGTATGTTGTTTTCACAGTCGGTTTTGGTATTAGTTGGCTGATTTGGATCTTAACTAGGTCAATCC
>LUKR01001236.1:0-13897 GCA_019395275.1 Puccinia brachypodii
ATCATTTGTATTGTTCTGTGAATTATATTCAAAGTGTCATTTCTACCTTTGAATTACTTGCGTGTAATTCTTCCCATTGTTTATTTGTTATAAAAATAAATATATTTGAATACTACAATTCTCAGACTTGTGTCACTTCCTGTTCATTATTCATTTTCCATGTCATTTCACGTGTATTTGTATTTCTTTTGAATTGTTTTATACTTTGTGTTCCTTTGTCAAATACATGTCAAATACATTGGATTTCTGTTTCCTTCTCTCATGTCACTTCTTTTGTATTCTCTCTATTTCTATATCACGTAGTGGTGATTTCCTTTTGTCAAAGGTGTTACATGTCTTCTAAAAGGAGTGACATTCTAGTGATACTTTCTAATGAGTATGTTATGTTAATTTATACGTGTATAAATTAACAATTTTTTATCTTACTTCTTGTAGTTGTTGCTATGTAAGGTTGCCTCTGCTATAGTAGCAAGCTGACAGGTTAGGGTTAGGTACCTGGCCAAAAAGACTTTTTTTTTAAACAGCCTCAAGAAACTACATGGTACATAAGTATTGTTAAATTTTTTTTTTTCAATAAGGCCAAAAATGATTCAAAGTACGTAAGTAATCTCAGCGGAAAAAAAAAACCAATCCGCTACAAATCCAGTCAATTACAGCAGTATCATTTTGAAAAAAAAAAAAAAAACATTTTGCTACGTGATACATAAGCCGGCTTGGTCGGGGCTCTCCGGGGTCCTTCCCTGGGGTTCCATGCTTGCTCTCAAACAACTCCTCAATCTTGGCCCATTGAATTGTGTTGTTGAGATCCGGAAAACTGAAGCCAAAGCAACATATACAACTTGGCATCCTGATCTAACACTCTGATGGCCAGAGTGGCAGGAATCACACAACACAAAATAGACTCACCTGATGGCTTTGATCCAGAAATTGGCCAGGATGGCAATGACAAACCGGCTGGAGGCTTTGTCAGCGGCTTCTTTGCCAATGTTGAAGATATGGCCAATTGTCATGTAGCTGGATCCGTGTCCAATTTGATATAAGCCAATGGCAACCTGAGCCTCAACCAAAAGGGGATCCCCACGCTGTAGAGGGTCTAGCTGCAGGTCTTCTTGCAACTGCTCAGCTAGCCAGAAGAAATCCTCTTGTGGCATCCTGAATAGTTCTATGAAGCGGATTGGAGGGATCTGCTTGTTGTTCCATGGCTCCCATTGGGCTGGTTGTTTGAATTTTTGACGGATGGCGCGTGTTTACCTCTCTTTGAGCGGTCTTCTTTGATCAAGCCTCCACAGCCAGATGGCAGCGAATTCAAAGGTTGGGTTGATGATTGGCAACATATTGGGAGGGATTTTTCTGTCACCTCTGAAACAGTTGCTTGAGGACTGTATCTGGGCGCAGTGCGTGGCCCCACCGGTGCCACACGGCTTTGTTTATAAGGCGCCAATTATAAACATTGTTTTGGTTTTCTTTTGGAAACGTTTTTGAAAAGTTTTGTGATTGATTTTGGTGTTCCTGGAAACGCCAAAATCCGCGGCAAAACGCTTCTAAAACGTTTCCAAAACAGGTGGCATTTATAAACCTGTGCACCCAATCTGATGAAAAAATATATAACCTCTTGGCAGGATTGTTGTTGCATTTGCCGCTGAGGTTGTGCATGTCCATGATGGGCAAAAGGCAGCCAGAAATCACAGGTGGGGGGAACAGGACCGGGGTGAGCGGAACAAGGGCCAGACCCTGAGGGTTCCAGCTGGAACATGAAAAACACCAAACCCGTCCAGTATTCCAAGCTGAACTCAAACTGAATGGTACAGACCATTGATTCTATTGCAGTATCAAATACACCTGCATCTGGACTGTAATCAGGTCCAAAAAAAAATTCATGAAATTCATGATGTGCAGAGGTCCATGGGCTCCTTTGGACACGTTTTTTTTTTTTTTTTTGTAAAAAGGCAAGTAAAAGGAAGACCAAAATGTTTTGAAAACATTACAAAAATATTTTGAAAAGTCTGTTTATAATTGGCGCCTAAGTGTACAAAGTTTTTGAGTTGTATTCAAAAAACTTTTTGAGATTTTTTTCATTTATTTTTGGTTTTTAAACAGGTTCAAAAAATTCTCAAATATTTTTTCGAATGATCATTTATAATTGGGGCCATACTCCTGTATGCAACAGCATACAGGAGGTTGAAAATCTGAAATTTCAAAATTTGAAAATTGAAAATCCTGGGGCCCGACCCGCAAGCTTTTTCGGAACCGCTATATAACAACAATTTGGTGTGTTCAACAGTCTCTTGGGCCTGGCGCTTTGACAAGGATACATGTTTTGGACTTTCAGGAAATCCCAAGTCCCTCCAGGAACTAGCCTTGTGATGTGATAAATGCAGCCGTGGGGATATATTTTCCACAACATTTCACCGGGAGAAACGTTTCCCTGTCTTTGGATCTGATTCTACGCCCAGATCCTGCGAAAAGGCTTCCGTTCACTCATGATTTACCCTGTTGCAACAGTTGTTACCTGGGTCAACTGAAGCCGCCATTACTACCGTCACATAGCGTTCGCGCAGGGTGATCAAAACACTGACAGACTTCTGATCATAACTGTACACTACAAACGTTGATGGATTTCCTCCAGGGTAAATTGATTAAATATGTTTCCTCCTGTTTTTTAGGAAAACATGTTTGATCAATGTCTTTTTTTGATCAATTTCCTCTGGAGGAAAGTCATCAATGTTTGTAGTGGTATTGGTTTTTTTATTTATGTTTTACACACAATCAAAGATGAAGAAAGCACGCGTATACACACAAATTATTGTAATTATATGTAATAATAAAACAAGTGGAGTGAGATGAAAAGTACATTTCCACCTTGCGGTCCAAACCATATTGATATATATTGATAAAAAAAATGGAGAATGGGGAATTAAGAATCGATAGTCTTTTTATGTTCCGCTACATGAATGTATATGTTACCTTCTTACTCCTCCGTTTACATACCCATATTAGCCATCCAAAGAAACAAGATCAAAATAAAACGAGCAAGATGTTCTATGGTAAAGAAAATGAGGATTAAAAAGCCAAAACTGTCTTTTGTGAAATAATTGAAAAAGTTCAAGGAAAGGTTCTCGATTTTCTTTATCCGGAATTGAATACAAATTTTACTTTTGGGTGAATTAGAGATATACTTTTGGGAGACGTCCAGTGAAAACCAAGAATCTATGTATTGATCGATCATAAACCGATCGAGTAGTATTTATTCATCGATCATGAACCGATCGAGTACCTCAACGTCCCTTAGCCCTCGGATAACCGGATCAACTGGTGATTCATCGAGATCGGACCTCAAGACGCCATCACTTCCGATGTGCAAACCATTAAGAACTTCACCTCCTTCCTCTACTCTGTGCACCCTTAAATGTTGGTTCAGATTGTCGTGTCTGCTGAACGATTTCATACATGCCATCCAGGGACAGTTGTAGGCTAAATTCAAGGTGATTGGTATGGTTTTCGAGGAAGAACTTGTCAGATCGAGGACATCATATTACTCGTATTGTTAGGATGAACTCACGCTTGTCATTTGTGTGGATACTCCGAACATGACGTTTGAGATGCTCACTTCGCCTGCGAAAGGGGAGGACAGACATTAACTTGATGATCTAATTCGAGAGAGATAGATCTGGAGAAAACGATTGATTGAAAACTTACTTAAAACACTTTCCACATCCCTTGACCTGGCAGATGAAAATCTTCTTAGGTTTTCCCGTCTTTGTCAATTCACAGTACTTCACAGTTTCCGCGTTAGGATTCAAATTCGGATCAAATGCTTGCCCGCCTGGAACTGATTGCAAACCAATGGAAAGATGCCCATCTGGTATAGGTAAGCCCAAATCGGGAGAAATTGGTGGTCGTCTCCCCCTAGACCGTTTTGTTGGCAGGCGACTGTAATCAGGTTCAATAAGAAACGGCCTTGATGAAATCTTGGACGATGCGGCCCGATTGTGGTTTGAGAGGCTTGATCGGTGGGAAGTCCGACGAGTTTTATTGGGTAGATGATAAGATGGCGAGTGAGGAGGTTTGTTGTGTGGAGATAAGCTATACGGAGAAGAAGAGGTTCTTGAGTTGTTTAGATCGCCCGGTGAGCTGGTTGGCATCTTGAGAGGCTGTGCGAAGATTGACGGCATCCTCGGCCCAACTTCATGATCGGTTGAATTCTGGAGAGGCTGGCCAATTGAGGCTCTGAGACTGGTAACAAGTGATTCAACGCTATGGCTCTCATTTTGGTTCGCCCACCAATGTTGGTGAAAGGGATCATTCAGCGGAGAAAAGAGGTCATCTTGAGGAGTAACCGGTTGGCTGAGTGGGTTAACGTGGATTGGGTTGACGCCAGCCGAATTAACAGATGAGCCGGTCGAAAATTCTGAAGCGGTGGACCCGGTCCGGAGCATCGTAGGCGATTGAGACAACTCAAGAGCTAGTGGTGGTATTGATCCCGCCTCGGTATATTGACAGAGCGGAGAGGAGCCAAAATAAAGATTAGAGGACTGAGCTAGGCATGGCGGTGACGACCTCAGAGCCGCCATCTGAGTTGGACTCAAAGGCCGCTGGTTCTGGTCGTCTTCAAGGGCCGAGGAATTGCTCCGGAAGCTCTGCCAACCGGACTGCTGTTGGGTATGAAACTGCATCTGGCTCTCCTGGCCGACCTGATGCTGATGAGGACTGAAGGGGGAAAGCTCGGTGGGGCTGTAATTCGATCGTTCTTCATCCACCTCATGGTCTGAGTGATGATGCTCTTGAAAATTGAAGGTAGGTTCAAATCCCATCAAAGCATGGTCTACCGATGTCTGGAACGGGATGCCGCCTAAGTCACCACAGTCGACGTAGCAAGAGCCGAGGCCCATCATGTTTCCATGAGCTAAACGGAGCGAGACTATCGTCAGAAATCACACATTGATCGAGAGGAAATATCAGGGAAGTCAAGTAAAAAGACATGATGGCGGCTGGAAATGGCTGTTGAACTGTCTGCCATAATCCTACAGACGTGTTGGACATTATACCAAGAAAACTTGTGCAATACTAGCACTGGTGACTGGAGCAGTTGAGCACGGCTCAGTTCACTAACATCGCCGCCAAATTTGATACAGCAACGAAAAGTAGGCTCTCTTTCGGAAGAAGTGAGCTCCAGTACTCGAAGCACTTGGCTTATGAAAGCTTCACGTGGCATGTGGAAACTTGCCACAACACGTCGGGTGTGCTTGGGATGGAGTGTCTAGTGGGGGATGTGCTGTTGGGAAAAGACGACTGATGTCAAGATTTATGTGTGAAACCTGCTTACATGTGACAGCTGTGGCTGCCGCGCCAGAGGCGGCGTGTTGGTGAGACTCCAGCAAGGAATTCGACATGTCACGATTTCCCAAGTGCAAGCTCAAGCGCAGTGGGTGAGAAATTGAGTTGGATGTCACGGGGCTGCAGGCGTCTATTCCCCCGAATCGAAAGTCCAGCGCAGAGTGAAGGGGCGGAGTTGGATTGGTGACATCTTCAGAGGGAAGATGCACTATCTGACTAGGTCGATCAGTCGATGTGACTTGGAAGTGTTGCTGCTGTTGATTGGTAACGACACAGGGACCAACAGGAGTAATGTTGACGTTGTTACTCGGGTGGTCAGCTCTCAAGATTTGCCCAGAATTGGAGCTGGAGAGTATACTATCGGATGAGCGCGGTCGATTGTGAAAGCCATGGGCAGTCTGGAAGACTCCATCGTTGATAGCGGTGGAATCACTCTTGGCGCGGGCGAGAGGATCGGTTTCACCGAAAATTTGGCACGTCGTATGATGATGATAACTGCCCGCTGGGAGTTGGATCGACGGTGATGATGGCGAGGGACAGCTAAGGGTGGAATTTTGATTGATCCCTGCCGATGTAACTGTTGATGAGATTTGAGAATATTCAGCTGATTAGAATCATTTTGGACATCCTGCTTTGGCTTGTCTTACTCTGATTGAATATATTATGGGGACGGGATAGTAGAGGAGGGGAACTGGTAGAAAGGGGTGCGAGTGATCATGAGAAGAAAATGGGTGTTTATTAAGTATGGCCCGGCAATCAACTGACCATTCAAAACATCAGAAGAATAGAATTCCATCTTGATTTGTATCGGAATGGCCTGAAAGGGGTATATGTTGAGTTACTCCGTGCGGAAGACTCGCTGGAGGTATTACGGAGGTGGTAAGTAGCGGTGATAGTGATTGAATAGAGCTTGCGGACTTGAGGTGGGGATTGTCAGTAAGGCCGGGTGACAAGTGGTGCCAAGAGTATTTAAGGATGGCGAATTTGACTGAGCACTAGGCTTGCGGAGCTATGCAAAAAAGAGACCGAGCGTCAGAACTAATGGCGGAGAAGCTTAGCTAATTGCCAGCTGGATTGATAAATATTGAATTCTGAGAAGAATGGAGTAAAGATGAAAGGATGTATGAGTGAATTGTGTTAGTTTTTAAAGAAATATTCAAAAGGACAGCCGCGCCCAGAAAAAGGCACCCAGCAAAAAGAGATAGACGATCCGATGGAACTAATTTCCACTTGGTTTGGGATTCATAGTAAGACTTCAGATACGTCAGAAAACTATCAACCAACCAACACATCCGTCGTGTTGGGGAGCGGGAAAGGCTCGCTGGCTGAATATCTCAAAATAGAAAAAAACAAGAAGAATAAGTCAAGAAAAAAAGAAGAAAAGGTCTGATCTTCAGAGCCAACCACAACTCAGGGGTTAGATCAAGTTGGGAAAAAAGTCAGCTTGATCAGATGGTTTGTCATTATCTTCACCGTTAATGTTATCCTTGGGCGCTGTCGAGGTTATTACTGGGGAAAAAAATCTGTGCAACATAGACAGAGAAAGAGACTAAGATCCACCAAGAAATACAAAATGGGCGAAAAGAAAGAGAGAAAGAAGGATGAGACAATAAAGATCGGACTAATTAACGCTAATGAGATTGGGTTAATCTGCCTGGGATCTGGTGGGATGGGAAGTGTTCCGCTGCCGATCCAGAACCGTTGAGCAGTAGAGACTGGCGGGTAACCAACCGGCAAACGTAGTTCGGACGTGCCGAAGAGATTCTGGTGGGGAGCTAATCCAACTAGGTCTCAGTCCGAACCCAGTCAACCCATTCTCGATCATGTCCAGTGGTTCCCCACCCACCCATGGATCGGGATACTTCCAATCCTCGTGGGTTTGAAGTCAGAGGTTAGAGATCAAATGCCTCCCACATGAGAAAGCTGAAGCAGATGAGCACGTTTTAACAAGTACAAACCAAACCGGAACACAATCTGATATTTTAGAATAGACAAAAGTAATCGAAATCGGGTTCGATGAAAAACTTGAAAAAGTATGATAAGACTTATCCGATCGAAATTAAGCGAGCTGTTTTCGGATCAAGTCCCCACAAGAATGGTGCAGCAGCGTATAAAACTATGCGCGTCAACCGCACGCGGGGGAACCATGTAGTTCCCCGACTGTAGGACAGGATGGCCAGGCTCTTGAAAGACCGCTGTCTTGAAGCAAAAGGCTTCGCGACGAAGTTGAGCGTCGTCTGATTCATGCTGGATATTTCCACAGTGCTGAAAGTTGTCTGCTCTTGGCGAAGAGCTGCAGCCCGTCACCCCGGGGTTGAGAGGAGCGAGTAGAGGCAAGCGGCAGCGCCTAGGACCGGTGAGGTCACGCCGTTGCGCTACCTATGCATGGCCCAAGGATATGGAGAGGTCCCGCTGATACACCACATCATGCGTACAGGAAAACGAGCGTGCGATTTGAATTGAATTCAATACAAAACCTCGCTTGCATTAGTGATCAGACATCCAATTGAAAGCAAAACGATTAGACTGAATGGGATCCAATTTTCAATTGAAACCTTTTTTCTGGAGAATCAGTGTGTAGCATATATGCTGCATACTCCAGTACGAATGAACACGGTATGGTCTACGGCTATCCTTGAAGATCGCCAGCGTAAGGTCTGAACCGTTGCACTTCACGCGAAATTTATTTTGAATTTCCACCGCTCCGGCCACGAGATAATGACCGGAACGCGAGTCCACCTAAACACCAGATGGTCCCTAGGTGCCTCAAATCCTCCACCCAAGAGAAAGAGAGCAAGCTGAGCCGCATACAAGGCTATGCACCAATAAAAGTGCGATTAAAGAGTGTCCCAATTCAGATCCATTGATCTATATACTCCCATCTTGATTCAATTGGGTCGGAGATGGATCGGCGACAGGAGGTGGCGATGGAAGCTCGGCCAGCAGATAGAGAGGGGTCGTAAAGGGGAAGAGGAGAGGTGGGGGGAAAGGGAGCCAGGAGCGAAATAAGAGAGAGGGAGAGGGGTTGCAGATGAAAAAGAGGAATCTGAGAGTAGAACCGACAAGCTTTCATAATTAAAAGGCCGGACAAACCTTACAGTTTAAAATCGTGCCTCTGCACAATACTGAAACAAAGAAATAGAGAAAAGGATTGGATTATCCACCTACTCTTTTAGTAAATCACAATTTTAACTCCCGTTTTTTTTTTCCTTTTCCCTTGATACAATACTGTGCTCCTAGTAACGGTTCAATCAACTTTGTGGATGTGTTTGTGTGTGGGATATTTCTAAAGTAAGTTTACGAATCTGTGATGGAGGGCAATTTTTTGCTGTTGTTTAGTTTTTCTTCTTCCTAGTTCAATTTTTTTTCTTGTTCATTGAACAAAAAAAAATTGGCGGCGAGAGGAGGGAGATAGAGGGATAGGGACAGAAACCGGGGAGAAGAGGAGAGAGAGAATGAAATTTGAATTATAATTTGTAAGAGGACGGAAGTTGGAGGAGCCTACTCAATTGGGTCCATTCAAATATTCGATCTGCGATGAAACCGAACCCACTCGGCCTCTGAATGCTGCCTGTCAGAATACGAAAATACAGGGCGATCATCGACTGATGCGGTGGTACTTCGGCCGTATATATGTGTTTATTTATATCCATATTTATGCCAAATGTCTGTATAGATAAATACATACAATGTACGATGGTGAGTGGTGATGAAGATAATATTTACATATGGATTTGTATCCTGAACAAAAAGCTCATAATTGGTAGTTGCAAATCGACATGGCGACAATACTCTGGGATTTTACTTTGGGTGTTCTGTGAATGGGGTGCAATCATATTTTCAACTTGAGAAATGTGATGATGGCGAGCATGAGAATTGAAAAGGGTGTAAAAACTCAGTAAAAGAAACCCGGAGAATTTTGTGAGCCATGTATGCACTTGCGGCGGATGATTATCCAGTACCTTCCGTCCCGTCATCAATCCGCCATCATCATCCTGGAGATTGTTGTTCTATCGCTGGTTTGTTTGACACTGGTCTGGGGGATGGTAGCTTGTCAGTAGGCTCACTAGTCACTCAGAGCAGATGATCCAGAAGCAGTAATGGAGCTTTGGCATCTTGATACACATTACAGATGCCAATTTATTTTTGATGCAGCAACTTCTACGCAGGTGAAAGTCACGAGTTTAGGATTCCAGTCGAGTTACATATGTCCATATTCTCGTTATTCGAATTTCGGGATCGTTCGTAATAGGAGTGGGGTGGCAGAGAGAAGCAGGGATAAAAAAACGCGGAAGCGCAACCTTCACCGCTCTCCCCTCTCTCCATTTTTTTTTGCTAGTCGCCCCGGAGCCGTCCAAACGCAGAGATAGATAAACATGCACATGCGCAAGTCGTGATACAAGGAACTGAGAATACATAGGGGAAGGCGGAGGGAAAAAACAATCATTCAGGTCCATCGCACTAAGTAAGAAACACATGAATCAGTGATCCTTCTCTGAGTTGTGTTATTCCATCCCCCTCCTCGGCCTCCTCGACCTCCTTTGCAGTTGCTTTTAAGAGGCAGGGCAAAGAACTCATGAAAGGGGGCCGGGACGACAAACAAGAACAAGGAGACAGGGCAGAAAAATCCCCAACTCCATCACCCCAGTACAGACCAAATCACGCTCGGAAGTTGGGGCAGTCCGAAAAGGAGAAAATTTGTAGGGATTTTTTCTTCCCTTTGCTAGTTTCCATGGATAGGTTGATCGATGATTACGATCACTTTCTTTCTCTTGCTCGATGCTACAATCTGATCTTCTGAGCGGTAAAATTGTTTGCCGCTGAACCCATGTAACAATTTTAAACCCTGACCCGAGTTTCTAGGCGCATCATAAAATATTCACTTAGCCTTGACACAAGAAATCGCGGCACCGGGTCGTCGGATTTGGTTTCAGTTGAAGATGGCCAAGAGAAGCATGCCCCTGAATGTTGTCGTTTTGGTTGACTTCATGTTCTAGGGCGATGCAGACTCAGTTCAGGCTCATTGACGAAGGCTGCAAAGAACCAGCAAATGTCTGGGCAAGAGTTGCATAGCAACATTGCTCAATGACGATTGTCCTGTATTGACACGATAGATGACCATTGTCCCTACGAGTGACCCAACCAACAACTAGTCAAGATTTCAGATAGGAGCTTTCAGTACGTTTCTTTCGAGAGTAACGCCTGCGCTTGGCACGCTGTCGCTGCGGTCAAGCCAATTAAACATACATAAATACATCGTAGACTGAATTCCGAAGTAAGAGCTCTCAAAACTTCATTCTTGCTCTCACCTGTCACAAGTTTTGTAGATGTGAAGTGGATATAAGGCTAGAGTGGATGTGTTTACTGAGTTGGATTTGATTAGATATAAAATGGATCCACACATCTAAGGTACCCTTTATATTCTACTTGTGAGTAAGGATACGATCCGGCGCCCCGGGTCCTGGTAGAGCTCATCCGGCATCCGTACCCGGCATATCCGGCGCCAACACCGGGTATCCGCCGGATGCTGCATTTTTTTTTCAAGGCCTGTATTTGTGGGAAACACTCGTATTTAATGTGCTTCTGTGCATGTGAACTTGTGAAGTAAAGGGGATGGAAAGCTGTGGAACCTGGTGGATCTTTCAGCTCATTCCCAATTTTTCTTACCCAACAGGAGTTCTGATCAGCCAAAATCATAACCTTAGAATCATCAACATCCTTCCTTAAATTGCTAATACTAGAACATTAAATCTTGTCCATTATGCCATCACATTCCAAGAGAAAAATTGAGGACCTGTCTTCATCTGACTCAGAAATCAAAAAAATCACACCAGAATTGGACACCCCACGAAGTCAAGAGTCATCAAAAAAAAGTTGGGTGTGGCAGTACTTCAACACCCAGGTAATCAACAAGAAATCTTTCAATGTTTGCCAGGCCAGCAAGGTTCCGGGAGGCTCAGTCCTATGCCTCAAGGCACTCTCTGTGGACAAGAAATTCTCAACAAAAAGTATGAGCAATCATCTTGATGGCTGCCGTGGCATACAGAGCAACGGCAAATCTAACAATATTGGGGCAATCAAAGCTTTCATCAAAACTGGGAAGGCACCCAATAAACTTACCCGCGATACTTTAACCTCAGCAGTTGCAAGGTTTTTTATCACCAGCAACATCCCTTATGAAGTGGTTGATCATGAGGACTTTGCCAAACTTCTCCCACTCTGAAATCCAATCACAAAATCTCTCCTCTGCGGGAAGGATACCTTGGCATCTTTCATCCGGACTGCTTTTCAACAAGGACAACATGCCCTCAAAGATCAGTTCAAATTGGTCAATTCTAAGTTCAGCTTGACATGTGATGTGTGGACATCTCCAAACAATGTCTTGGTCCTTGGAGTTACTTCACACTGGATCAACGACAAATTTGAGCTCAAATCAATGGTTCTTGCTGCCAGGATTGTTGAAGGAAACCACTTGGGTGCCACATTTGCCACTCACTTGGCCAAGCTCCTCCAATCCTTTGACTTGAGTGATAACATTTTTTGTATCACTGCCAATAATGCTTCCAACAACAATACAATGGCTTCCCACCTTTCAAGATTGATCCTGTTTGACTCAAACAATTGCCAACTTGGTTGCATGGCACATGTTATCAACCTAGCTGCACAAGGCGCAATCAGGGCTTTCTCCAGTCAAGTCAATGTTGCACCACCACAGGGTCTTGTGGGCATCTTAAATGAACCTCCAGCTCAAGTAGATGTATCAACTGCCGTCTCTCAAATAAGTGCATTTCAAACCTTCTTGAAGCAATCTCCTCAAAAGTTGGCCAAATTTCTAGATCTCACTCAGTTTATGCTTGGGAAAAAACTTGGAATGATTGCCGATGTTAGCACCCAATGGAACTCCACATTTTTTTATGCTTGAAACAGAATTGAGGCTCCAAGAATGCATCAAAGTGTTTTGTAGAAAAAACTGCCTCACTGAGAAGTATGATCTCCGACCGGACAAATGGGTCAAAATCAAGCAACTCTGTTCTTTCTTGCGACCACTTAACAAAGCAACCAATACAATTTCACCAAGCAAGCACGTCACTTTGGGTCTTGCAGCACCAGTTTCCATTTGGTTGATTGAAAAACTCCTCTTGGTAAGTGCCAATCCCCCCACAAACATTAATTTCAAAGCCGTTACTCATCTTTCTTTATTGAAACAGGATCACATCCAATATGATGCACAGGAGATCATACAGGCAGCTGAATCTGCTGTTTGAAAACTGAGGGAGTACTTTTACCCGGCAATTCAAAAACCAGTCTATCTCTCTTCAGTCTTACTCAATCCTTGATTGAAGACCAGCCAGCTTACTCCAGAGGTCCTTACCTTAATGAGTCTCTCAAAAGAGGAAATCCTTACTCTTTTCAAAACCAAAGCTGAAAAGTTCCTTGTTGAAAAATACAATACCCCCAACAAAGATAACAGGTCACCCAAAAAAAAGTATCAGCAAGAGTCTCTTCAAGAAAAAAAACAAAAGATCTCCTCGCTCAATGATGAAATCAACCAGTAATTGCATTCTGAATGCAAAGAAGAAGTTTATAAACCTCTGTCATTCTGGAAAGCAAACAAGGAACAGTTTCCAACTCTCTCTAATATGGCTAGAACATTTCTAGCAGTACCAGCCTTGAGTGCACCATGTGAGCGAGCATTCTTGGTTGGCCAACATATTCAAACATACACTTGTAACCGGATGTTGCTCAACACCTTGGAATCACTGATTTGCTTGAAAGACTGGGTTAATCAGGAAATTGTTGATGTCAATGATATAACTACCTAACAATCCTCTTTGTTGTTGACTTCCACAATTCTTTTCATCTTTTCTCAACCGGTCCTTTTCTCTCAAAATCAATCCTGCTAAAAATCTTATCTGAACAGTTGATACAATACCACTTTGCTTGTCAATTTCTACTTTTGTTTCCATGTTCTCTCACATACATGTACCAGTAAGAACACAATTGTTGATTCCAGTATTTCTTTTCATGTCTTCTTACATACATACATACAAAACATCAAATGAATAGAGTCTTGAGAGCTGCTTGTCTGCTCTGAGAGGTGGGACTCCAAGCTCCCCATCCCTAATAGCTTGTACCTGCCGGATACCGGGTATGCACACACCACATCCGACACCCAACCCGGCATCCGGTTGGGTCTTGCCGGGTATCCCGGGTCCGCATTGTATCCTTACTTGTGAGCAACGGTGGGCCAGTTACGCTGACCGTAGTGTTAGTGTAGCGTAGTGTTAGATCTTTAAGCTACGCTACAAAAAAGTTACTGTTAGCAAAAATTTTGGTCCACTGACACTACAGGATTTCTAACAAAATCAAAAAAAACTTTAGCGTAGCGTTAGCTGACTGAAAAAAATAAAAACCAACACTAACCACATCCCTTGTTAGTGGAATTGTAGCGTGGTTAGTGGGCAAAAAAGTTACACTAACTGTTAGTGTAACTTTTTGATAAGTTACACTAACTGTTAGCGTAGTGATCCCCTCAGTTACACTAACTGTTAGTGTAACTTTT